>JAVIAB010000051.1:143301386-143446386 GCA_032433765.1 Megaustenia siamemsis | reverse complement strand
TCTTTCTATTTAAAGACATGAAATAGCACTTTCGATTTATGCAAATGTGCGGTTGTTATTTTAAATGCTATTATATCTGAACATTCACTAGAATTGAGTCTCGCTTGCTGCCTTTCTCCACACGGTTCACACACCAATACCTGCGTGGGTTTCTCTGTTCACATTTTCTGAAAGACGTAACGAGAATAGATGCTGGGGCTAATAAACCACCGGCCTATCTGTGAATGTTGCTGTTAGCTGCTTGTTCTTTTCTTATTGTGTTATGTTGTTGTTATGTGTTGTTACGTGTTTTTATGTGTTGTTACAAACAGAAGAAATACGGCTAGCAGGGAAATAACTGTTTTGTTTTCAAATTTTACGACATAAAGATTAGAAGTATTATCAGGAATATGGTGGTGATAGTATGTGAGCAGTTCCTCACATCAGGAATATGGTGGTGATAGTATGTGAGCAGTTCCTTTAAGCATCAGGGAATTACAACAACCTTTTGGCAGTTATAAAGAATGAAACGACAACCTCTCTAATGGTTCAACCCGGTACACAATTACAAGGAAAAGGAGTCCCAGTTAAATAAAGTAACTAACATGTATGAGGTGATTATAGCAATTACAATGTATGATGTCGGTGTAGCATCAAATTATAGCAATTACAATGTATGATGTCGGTGTAGCATCAAATTATAGCAATTACAATGTATGATGTCGGTGTAGCATCAAATTACAGCAATTACAATGTATGATGTCGGTGTAGCATCAAATTACAGCAATTACAATGTATGATGTCGGTGTAGCATCAAATTACAGCAATTACAATGTATGATGTCGGTGTAGCATCAAATTACAGCAATTACAATGTATGATGTCGGTGTAGCATCAAATTACAGCAATTGCAATGTATGATGTCGGTGTAGCATCAAATTACAGCAATTGCAATGTATGATGTCGGTGTAGCATCAAATTACAGCAATTGCAATGTATGGTGTCGGTGTAGCATCAAATTATAGCAATTACAATGTATGATGTCGGTGTAGCATCAAATTACAGCAATTACAATGTATGATGTCGGTGTAGCATCAAATTACAGCAATTACAATGTATGATGTCGGTGTAGCATCAAATTACAGCAATTACAATGTATGATGTCGGTGTAGCATCAAATTACAGCAATTACAATGTATGATGTCGGTGTAGCATCAAATTACAGCAATTACAATGTATGATGTCGGTGTAGCATCAAATTACAGCAATTACAATGTATGATGTCGGTGTAGCATCAAATTACAGCAATTGCAATGTATGATGTCGGTGTAGCATCAAATTACAGCAATTGCAATGTATGATGTCGGTGTAGCATCAAATTACAGCAATTACAATGTATGATGTCGGTGTAGCATCAAATTACAGCAATTACAATGTATGATGTCGGTGTAGCATCAAATTACAGCAATTACAATGTATGATGTCGGTGTAGCATCAAATTACAGCAATTACAATGTATGATGTCGGTGTAGCATCAAATTACAGCAATTACAATGTATGATGTCGGTGTAGCATCAAATTACAGCAATTGCAATGTATGATGTCGGTGTAGCATCAAATTACAGCAATTACAATGTATGGTGTCTGTCTTGCTAGCTAGCTAGTTCCTCTCGGGCCAAAGATACAAAAGGAAGAAATCATAACTTTCCATGTTTGATGATTCACTGCTGAGTCTTGTTTTGTTTTTAAGCCCATTACTTTCTGTACTAATTGACCATCATGACAATGCTTGAAGGACGGATCATTGTAGCAGTCACAGGGAATGTGTTTGATACAGCAAAAAACTGATGAGGTCAGTAGAGCTGCCATGAAGTGTGATGGCCATTAAAGCAAACCCTCGTGATCAGGACAGCGGTTATAAAAGATGATACCAGTGAAGTAACTCTAAGAAGTGAGCAAATATAGCAATTACAAAGGTGGCATCAATATAGTAACTACAAAGGTGACATCAATATAGCAATTACAAAGGTGGCATCAATATAGCAATTACAAAGGTGGCATCAATATAGTAACTACAAAGGTGACATCAATATAGCAATTACAAAGGTGACATCAATATAGCAATTACAAAGGCGGCATCAATAAAGTAACTACAAAGGTGACATCAATATAGCAATGACAAAGGTGACATCAATATAGTAACTACAAAGGTGACATCAACATAGCAATTACAAAGGTGACATCAATATAGCAATTACAAAGGTGGCATCAATATAGTAACTACAAAGGTGACATCAATATAGTAACTACAAAGGTGACATCAATATAGTAACTACAAAGGTGACATCAATGTAGTAACTACAAAGGTGACATCAATATAGTAACTACAAAGGTGACATCAATATAGTAACTACAAAGGTGACATCAATATAGCAATAATAAAGGTGTCATCAATATAGTAACTACAAAGGTGACATCAATATAGTAACTACAAAGGTGACATCAATATAGTAACTAAAAAGGTGACATCAATATAGTAACTACAAAGGTGACATCAATATAGTAACTACAAAGGTGACATCAATATAGTAACTACAAAGGTGACATCAATATAGTAACTACAAAGGTGACATCAATATAGTAACTACAAAGGTGACATCAATATAGTAACTACAAAAGTGACATCAACATAGTAACTACAAAGGTGACATCAATATAGTAACTACAAAGGTGACATCAATATAGTAACTACAAAGGTGACATCAATATAGTAACTACAAAGGTGACATCAATATAGTAACTACAAAGGTGACATCAATATAGTAACTACAAAGGTGACATCAATATAGTAACTACAAAGGTGACATCAATATAGCAATAATAAAGGTGACATCAATATAGTAACTACAAAGGTGACATCAATATAGTAACTACAAAGGTGACATCAATATAGTAACTACAAAGGTGACATCAATATAGTAACTACAAAGGTGACATCAATATAGTAACTACAAAGGTGACATCAATATAGTAACTACAAAGGTGACATCAATATAGTAACTACAAAGGTGACATCAATATAGTAACTACAAAGGTGACATCAATATAGCAATAATAAAGGTGACATCAATATAGCAATTACAAGGATGACAATAATATAGCAATTACAAGGGTGACATCAATATAGCAATTACAAGGGTGACATCAATATAGCAATTACACGGGTGACATCAATATAGCAAGGACAAGGGTGACACCAATATAACAACTACAAAGGTGACATCAAGATAGAAACTATAAAAGTGACACCAATATAGCAACTACAAAGGTGACACCAATATAGCAAGGACAAGGGTGATATCAGTATAGTAACTACAAAGGAGACATCAATATATCAATTACAAAGGTGACATCAAAATAGCAACTACAAGGGTGACATCAATATTGTAACTACAAAGGTGACATCAAAATAGAAACTACAAAAGTGACATCAATATAGCAATTACAAAGATGACCTAAATATCTCTCTCTCTCTCTGCGTTCAGGACTCAATCAGAGTAAGGATTCCAGACTCTCATATGAAGTCAGCTGTCAGGCTAAGTGTGTTGATCGCCCCCACAGACAGAACATCACAATTAGAGTCTGTCAGATCCACTCTGACTGAACACCCGTTAATACGTTGCACTGTGTTCTGCGCCAGTGGCCCAGTGCATCCGATTTCAGCCAGCATTTTTTCAGGTTTGCTTTCCTTAGCCTTTGATTGTCCCCAATCTTCCTGCAAGGCAGCAGTTGATCTTTTCTGTCGGGGGATTCTGCCCTTAGATGGTCGGCCTTCCCAGGTTTACGAGCACCATCTGCCCGAGTCACTAGAGGTGACTAACACAGACATGCGACTTGTAATATGAGGAAACTGCAACAAGGAACACATTTCATGCATAGCCTTCATTTGTTCCCGCCGCCTATCCCCATATACCGGTAAGTCACGTCCTCTTGAAAATGATGATCATCGTAGCACTTGATGATGTTAGGCCATCGTTGATGACTCCAATTCCGAACATATAGACACACAGTCAGTCGTCAAATTATTCTCGTTGCACATCAAACAGCAGACCGTAAGATTTGCGCACGGCCAGTTTAGGGAACCAATACGATGACGTAGGACACAATGTCGCCAAACTCATAATCTCGATACCTTTAGACTTATGTCTGATTACTCAAGTGTAAACAGTCTACGACGAACAAAACACGAAGCAACTTCCCCAAAGAGACAAAACTGCGACTGACGAAGTAGTTTACATTAATGTGTAACGTGGAAATAACTTGCGTCAAAGAATCCCAATAACGGTCTTGAACAGCACTAATGTGACGTAAAGCACAGATCTAGTCTAGACGGAGGAATGTCTCACTCACAACACTTGATTCGTCAAAAAACGGACTGTTGTCAACCTACGACCTCGCCTTAGCGACACAGATGTATCAAGCATATCATCATTTTGACTTTTACGCAGAAAAGTGCAATGAAGATCCGAAATTAATCAGACCTTGGGTGCATTTTCTGCAGCGATCGAGAGGACGTGGACTAGATCCGCCATCTTGGAAACGGACCTCAATATAGTAACTACAAAAGTGACATCAATATAGCAGTTACAAGGGCGACATCAATATAGCAATTACAAGGGCGACAATAATATAGCAACTACAAAGGTGACATCAATATAGTAACAACAAAGGTGACATCAATATAGCAATTATAAGGATGACATCAATATAGCCACTACAAAGGTGACATCAATATAGTAACAACAAGGGTCGCATCAATAAGGCAATCATCATCATCGTGTGCGATACCGGTTGGCGTAGACCATCATGTCCTTCCACAATTTTCTATCCACAGCGCATCGTATCAAATTTGTTGTTGACTATTTTTCGTGCCATGACACCAAACAATCCAGCATATTCACACTTTGTCGTCTGCGATATCTCTTTCCCTGTATTTTGCCTGTTGTAATCAAGTGTTCCAAATTTCTTCTTCCAAAGATGTGCCCCAAAAATGTCGATTGTTTCTTTCTGATGTTTTATAGGAGCTCTTTTTCATGTTGGCCTCTTTGATAATGTCCTCGTTGGTCATTTTAATTGTCCAAGAAACTTTCAAAATTCTTCTGACAAACTCTGTGTTCTTTTCATTTGTGTTGTCTAGTCTATGAATCGTTTCCAATGGTCAGAATTGGTTCTTTGTAGCATTGATCAACTCTCATTCTCATTTCTATTGATATAGACGATTTGCATAAGACGATATTTCATTCTCTGAAATGTTATTAATTTACTACTCTTTACTCATCATCATAATCATGTGCCATATCGGCTGGCTTAGACGATCATGTCCTTTCACAAATCTTCTAACCACAGTGCATCGTATCAGTTCTGTTGTTGACTGTGTTCCATGCCATGACACCAAGCTATCTTGTATTTTCTCTCTTTGTCGACTGCAATCTCTCATTTTTATTTTGCCAGTTGTAACCAAGTATTCCATCTTTCCTCTTCTCATGATGTGCCCGAATAATATTGATTGTTTCTTTCTGATGTTTTTTTAGGAGCTCCCTTTTTGTGTTGGCCTCTTTGAGAATTTCCTCATTGGTCCTTTTAGCTGTCCAGGGAACTTTCAACATTCTTCTGAGAAATCCCATCTCTGTGGCCTGTAATTGTCCTTTCATTTGTTTCTCTACAGTCTATGATTCGCTTCCATAGGTCAGAATTGGTTCTATATAGTACCGATGAACTCTCATTTCTCAGTTCTATTGACATAGATTTGTTGCATAAAATATTTTTCACTTTCTGAAATGCTATTTTGGCCGGAGCTATTCTGCTTTTTATTTCTGTGGTGCATCTTCCATCTGGTGTTATTATTGTGCCCAAGTATTTGATGCGTTGCACTTGTTTCTGATTTGTCCTATATATTTTTATGCTTTATGATGGTGATAATTGTTTCTTTTATACAACCATTACTTCTGTTTTTTACTATTCAGACTGAGGCCTTTCCTATTGCTTTCTTTTACTATTATATCTATCATTTCTTGTAGTTCATTATCTGTCTCTGCTTTTAAGATTGTGTCATCCGCATATTGCAAATTATTTATGTTGTGACTGTTGACTTCAATTCCTTTTTTGTCTACTATTGATCTCATAATATATTCGCTGTAAAGTGAAAACAAATCCGGCGACAGAACACAGCCTTGTCTGACTTCTTGTTTTATAAATTGGAATTGTCCTGTTTGGTTGTTAATTCGTATAGCTGCTGTTTGTTGCCAGTACATGTTTTTTATATTTCGCAGATCCTTGCCATCAATGTTTAATTTCCCCAGCATATTGATTATTTCCACATGCTTTACTTTGTCAAATGCTTTTGTGTAGTCTATAAAGGACATATATAGATCTTTCTTTACCTCTATAGATCTTTATATCAATGTTCTTAAGATGTATATTGCATTATTGGTACCCTTTCCTTCCACATCCACATTGTTCCTCACTTATTTATGGTTTTATTCTGTTCCTTACACGTCCCATGATTATTCTTAGTAATATTTTAGTCATATGGCTCATGAGACTAATAGTGCGATGGTCTTCACAATCAGTGGCTCCTGACTTCTTCGGGATGGCTACAAAGATAGATTTTAGTAGAATCTTTGCTACCTTGAATTATTTCAGAAAATCTCTCTTGAATTAACTCCTATAGCTAGACTGTCTCCCATGACTACATTCTAACATACCAGTTGCCAGAATAGTGGAATCATTATTCTGAACAGCTCGTTACGTCAGTTGAACTTCCTGAACTTCTCATGAACAGTTCGTTACGTCAGTTGAAATTCCTGAACTTCTCATGAACAGCTCGTTAAGTCAGTTGAACTTCCTGAACTTCTCATGAGCAGCTCCTTACGTTAGTTGAACTTCCTGAATTTCTCATGAACAGGTCGTTACGTCAGTTGAACTTCCTGAACTTCTCATGAACAGCTCGTTACGTTAGTTGAACTTCCTGAACTTCTCGTGAACAGCTCGTTACGTCAGTTGAACATCCTGAACTTCTCATGAACAGCTCGTTGCGTCAGTTGAACTTTCTCATCTCCTTCACGTGAACAGCTCGTTGCGTCAGTTGAACTTCCTGAACTTCTCGTGAACAGCTCGTTGTGTCAGTTGAACTTCCTGAACTTCTCGTGAACAGCTCGTTGCGTCAGTTGAACTTCCTGAACTTCTCGTGAACAGCTCGTTGCTTCAGTTGAACTTCCTGAACTTCTCATGAACAGCTCGTTGCGTCAGTTGAACTTCCTCATCTCCTTCTCGTGAACAGCTCGTTACGTGAGTGGAACTTCATCAACTCCTTTTCGTGAACAGATCGTTGCGTCAGTTGAATTTCCTGAACATCTCGTGAACAACTCATTGCGCCAGTTGAACTTCCTGAACTTCTCGTGAAATACTCATTGCGTCAGTTGAACTTCCTGAACTTCTCGTGAACAGTTCATTGCGCAAGTTGAACTTCCTTAACTCCTTCTCGTGAACAGCTCATTGCGTCAATTGAACTTTCTGAACTTCTCGTGAATAGCTCTTTGCGCCATTTGAACTTCCTGAACTCATTCTCGTGAACAGCTCATTGCATCATTTGAACTTCCTGAACTTCTCGTGAACAACTCATTGTGCCAGTTGAACTTCCTGAACTCCTTCTCGTGAATATCTCATTGCGTCAGTTGAACATCCTGAACTCCTTCTCGTGAATAGCTCGTTCCGTCAGTTGAACTTCCTGAACTCCTTCTCTAGAACAGCTTGTTGAGTCAGTTGAACTTCCTGAACTTCTCGTGAACAGCTCATTGCGCAAGGTGAACTTCCTGAACTCCTTCTCGTGAATAGCTCATTGCATCAGTTGAACTTCCTGAACTCCTTCTCGTGAATAGCTCATTGCGTCAGCTGAACTTCCTGAACTCCTTCTCGTGAATAGCTCATTGCGTCAGCTGAACTTCCTGAACTCCTTCACGTGAACAGCGCATTGCGTCAGTTGCACTTCCTGAACTCATTCTCGTGAACAGCTCATTGCATCAGTTGAACTTCCTGAACTTCTCGTGAACAGCTCATTGTGCCAGTTGAACTTCCTGAACTACTTCTCGAGTACAGCTCATTGCGTCAATTGAACTTTCTGAACTTCTCGTGAACAGTTCATTGCGCCAGTTGAACTTTCTGAATTCCTTCTCGTAAATAGTTCATTGAGTCAGTTGAACTTACTGAACCTCTCGTGAACAGCTCATTGCATCAGTTGAACTTCCTGAACTCCATCTCGTGAACAGCTCATTGCGTCAGTTGAACTTCCTGAACTCCTTCTCGTGAACAGTTCATTGCATAAGTTGAACCTCTCGTGAACAGCTCATTGTGCCAGTTGAACTTCCTGAATTCCTTCTCGTGAACAGCTCATTGCGTCAATTGAACTTTCTGAACTTCTCGTGAATAGTTCATTTGCCAGTTGAACTTCCTGAACTCCTTCTCGTGAACAGCTCATTGCATCAGTTGAACCTCCCGTGAACAGCTCATTGTGCCAGTTGAACTGCCTGAATTCCTTCTCGTGAACAGCTCATTGCGTCAGCTGAACTTCCTGAACTCCTTCTCGAGAACAGACAATTGCGTCAATTGAAATTTCTGAACTTCTCGTGAACAGCTCATCGAGTCAGTTGAACTTCCTGGACTTCTCGTGAACAGCTCATTGAGTCAGTTGAACTTCTTGAACTTCTCGTGAACAGCTCATTGAGTCAGTTGAACTTCTTGAACTTCTCGTGAACAGCTCATTGCGCCAGTTGAACTTTCTGAACTCCTTCTCGTGAATAGCTCATTGCGTCATTTGAACTTCCTGAACTCCTCGTGAATAGCTCATTCCGTCGGTTAAACTTCCTGAACTTTATTTTCTTGTACAGCTCATTGCGTCAGTTGAACATCCTGAACTCCTTCTAGTGAACAGCTCATTGTGTCAGTTGAACTTCCTGAACTCCTTCTCGTGAACAGCTCATTGCGTCAATTGAACTTTCTGAACTTCTCGTAAACAGCTCATTGAGTCAGTTGAACTTCCTGAACTTCTCGTGAACAGCTCATTGCGTCAGTTGAAGTTTCTGAACTCCTTCTCGTGAATAGCTCATTGAGTCAGTTGAACTTCCTGAACTCCTCGTGAATAGCTCATTCCGTCAGTTGAATTTCCTGAACTCCTTATCGTATACAGCTCATTGCGCCAATTGAACTTCCTGAACTCCTTCTCGTGAATAGCTCATTGCGTCAGTTGAACTTCCTGAACTCCTTCTCGTGAATAGCTCATTGCGCCAGTTGAACTTCCGGAACTCCTTCTCGTGAACAGCTCGTTGCGTCAGTTGAACTTCCTTAACTCGTTCTAGTCAACTGCTCGTTGCGTCAGTTGAACTTCCTGAACTCCTTTTCGTGAACAGCTCGTTGCGCTAGTCGAACTTCCTGAACTTCTCGTGAACAGCTCATTGCGCCAGTTGAACTGCCTGAACTTCTCGTGAACAGCTCGTTGCGTCAGTTGAACTTCCTTAACTCCTTCTAGTCAACTGCTCGTTGCGTCAGTTGAACTTCCTGAACTCCTTTTCGTGGACAGCTCGTTGCGTTAGTTGAACTTCCTGAACTTCTCGTGAACAGCTCGTTGCGCTAGTCGAACTTCCTGAACTTCTCGTGAACAGCTCGTTGCGCTAGTCGAACTTCCTGAACTTCTCGTAAACAGCTCATTTCGTCGGTCCAGCTAGCTGAATTCAGCGTTGGAGATCTGTTATACCTTTAGTTAACAGGACTCTCATGATTGACGCAACACTGCATGGACACCAAAAATGAAGCTCTGACTACTCATGTTTTATCCTCAAGCCAACAATAATGTTTAAATCATCAAACAAAAGTGCCATCAAAGAAAAACCATCTTGTCTCAACCACAAGAAAACCCTATTGACAAATTATTGATCTTCCAATATTTCTTGGAACACATCAGGTTGTTTATCTTAGTTTAATTACAAATCATCAAGCCCGCATGTATTCACAGTCCAATTTGGACAACAAGCAGAATCTATTTTTGCGCTTGATAGCTTATTTCTACATATATCTATGTGATATTCTCATAGCTAACTCTACAGCTCTAGCTTAATCAAGAAGCAGATAGATCCATACAAAAAAGAGAACACACGGCGAAAGAAAAAAGATGAATAACATTTCTTAGTGGCGCTGCATATTCCATAGTCACTTATGACTGATGGGGACTACTACTGCTACCAACTACTAACTGACATTTCGAATAACGTCTGATAATGTCAATGATATTCAGAAGAGAGTTGACTGTGCTATTAATGTCAATGATATTAAGAAGAGAGTTGACTGTGCTATTAATGTCAATGATATTCAGAAGAGAATTGACTGTGCTATTAATGTCAATGATACTCAGATGTGAGTTGACTGTGCTCTTAATGGCAATGACATTCAGAAGAGAGTTGACTGTGCTATTAATGTCAATGATACTCAGAAGAGAGTTGACTGTGCTATAAATGTCAATGATAATCAGAAGAGAGTTCACTGTGCTATTAATGTCAATGATACCCAGAAGAGAGTTGACTGTGCTATTAAGGTCAATGATAATCAGAAGAGAGTTGACTGTGCTATTAATGTCAATGATACCCAGAAGAGAGTTGACTGTGCTATTAATGTCAATTATAATCAGAAGAGAGTTGACTGTGCTATTAATGTCAATGATAATCAGAAGAGAGTTGGCTGTGCTATTAATGCCAATGATAATCAGAAGAGAGTTGTCTGTGCTATTAATGCCAATGATACTCATAAGAGAGTTGTCTGTGCTATTAATGTCAATGATACTCAGAAGAGAGTTGACTTTGCTATTAATGCCAATGATACTCAGAAGAGAGTTCACTGTGCTATTAATGTCAATGATACCCAGAAGAGAGTTGACAGTGCTATTAAGGTCAATGATAATCAGAAGAGAGTTGACTGTGCTATTAATGTCAATGATACCCAGAAGAGAGTTGACTGTGCTATTAATGTCAATTATAATCAGAAGAGAGTTGACTGTGCTATTAATGTCAATGATAATCAGAAGAGAGTTGGCTGTGCTATTAATGCCAATGATACTCAGAAGAGAGTTGTCTGTGCTATTAATGCCAATGATACTCATAAGAGAGTAGTCTGTGCTATTAATGTCAATGATACTCAGAAGAGAGTTGACTTTGCTATTAATGCCAATGATACTCAGAAGAGAGTTGTCTGTGCTATTAATGCCAATGATACTCAGAAGAGAGTTGAATGTGCTATTAATGCCAATGATACTCAGAAGAGAGTTGTCTGTGCTATTAATGTCAATGATACTCAGAAGAGAGTTGTCTGTGCTATTAATGTCAATGATACTCAGAAGAGAGTTGACTTTGCTATTAATGCCAATGATACTCAGAAGAGAGTTGTCTGTGCTATTAATGCCAATGATACTCAGAAGAGAGTTGAATGTGCTATTAATGCCAATGATACTCAGAAGAGAGTTGTCTGTGCTATTAATGTCAATGATACTCATAAGAGAGTTGTCTGTGCTATTAATGTCAATGATACTCAGAAGAGAGTTGACTTTGCTATTAATGCCAATGATACTCAGAAGAGAGTTGTCTGTGCTATTAATGCCAATGATACTCAGAAGAGAGTTGAATGTGCTATTAATGCCAATGATAATCAGAAGAGAGTTGACTGTGCTATTAATGCCAATGATACTCAGAAGAGAGTTGACTGTGCTATTAATGCCAATGATAATCAGAAGAGAGTTGTCTGCGCTATTAATGCCAATGATAATCAGAAGAGAGTTGTCTGTGCTATTAATGCCAATGGTAATCAGAAGAGAGTTGTCTGTGCTATTAATGCCAATGATAATCAGAAGAGAGTTGTCTGTGCTATTAATGCCAATGATAATCAGAAGAGAGTTGTCTGTGCTATTAATGCCAATGATACTCCGAACACTGTTGTTAATGGAGACAGCACAAACGCTTAGTAGCGTACAAGGTCGCTGTAAATGTGGATGAAACGTGGGAACATGAAACAAATATTGAATGTAACAGCTTTATTGATATAGTTGACATTTCCCCTATGACCATCGTCACAATGTCTTCACAAGCCTCCCACTGAAGCTAAGTAGACATCTCTATCAATGTAGTATGTTGTCTATGTATGTTGTCTATGTTAGTTGTCTATGTATGTGTTGTCTTGTCCTACTGACAAAGGCATGTGGCCAAGACGTTTATCATTATGTACTGTTGTCTGTTAGTAAAGATGATCAATACACTTTGACATCAATCTTTGCTGTGCCAATAGCCAGACTATGTTAAACTCCCCAGCATCATTAGAATAATAGCAACCTACTTTCGTAAGTGCGAGATCTTCTCTGTACTGAGTGTTTCATCCTGCTGATAGGCGCATACATCATATTAATCATAGTACTATTGAACACTGTACTCATCATCATCGTCAAGTACCGGGCCTGCTGGCGTAGGTGATCATGTATCTCTACAACTTTCGATCTCGGCAGCTATTTATCAATTCTGTTGTTGACCTTCTGCTAAGCCATTCTCTTAAGCTGTCTGTTATTTTTTCTCTTTGCTTCCCTCTATCTCTTCGTCCCTCAATTTTTCCAGTTGTTATAATATATTCCAGCTGTTCTCTTCCCATTACATGGCCAAAAAAACGATGACTGTTTCTTCCTAATATTGGAAATTAGCTCTCTTTTTGCTTTGGCATCCTTTAGAACGTTTTCATTACTCTTCTTAGCTGTCCATGGTACTCTCAACATTCTTCTGTAAAACCCCATTTCTACAGACGCCAGTGATTTTCTTGTCTGTTGTCCTATTGTCCTTGATTCACATCCATTTGTTAAGACTGGCTCTACGTAACTTTTAAGAACTATTTTTCTTGTTTCTTTTGTCAAAAATGGATTGTATAGTATCTTCCTCATTTTTTTGGAAAACTGCTTTTACCTGAGCCATTCTGCATCTCACCTCTTTGTACATCTTCCGTCTGAGGTTAACAAAGTTCCCACATATTTAAATTCATTTACCTGTTTTAATATTGTTCCACTTGTCTTTATTTTGCACTGAGGGGATGTCTTCTTTGTTGTTACCATTACCTCTGTTTTTTTTTGCTATTAAGGCTGAGTCCTTTATTTTTCCTTTCTTTCACTACAATGTCCAACATTTCTTGTAACTCATTTTCACTCTTAGCAATTAAGACTGTATCATCAGCATACCGTAGATTATTTATATTATGACCTCCAATTGTTATTCCAGGCACGCCCCTTATGGATATTAAAATAATCTCACTATAAATATTAAACAAATCTGGTGACAGCACACAACCTTATCTAACACCCTGTTTTATTTGTTGAAACATTCCCAATTGATTTCCAGTTCTCATGGCCGCTGTTTGTTGCCAGAATATGTTCTTTATTATTCTTACATCTTTGCTGTCTACGTTTATGCTTTCTAAAATTTTGATTATTTCTTGGTGCTTTACTTTGTCAAATGCCTTGGTGTAATCTATGAAACATAGGTATAGATCTGTCTTCACCTCTATGGCTCTTTCTACTAAAGATCTTATGATAATAATGGCATTGCTTGTTTCTTTATCTCTAACAAAACCACGCTGTTCATCGCTAATTTCTGGACTGATTTTGTTTCGCACTCTTCGCATGATGATTCTTAGTAATATCTTAGTCATATGACTCATAAGGCTTATTGTGCGATGATCATCGCATTCAATCGCACCCGATTTCTTTGGTAGGGCTATGAATATTGATTTGAGCATGTCGTCTGGTATATATCCGGTGTTGTAGATATCATTCAATATTTTTGTTATTAAATCTTTTCCAAAATCACCCATGGCTTCAATCTCTTCCTTAGTTATATTATCTGGTCCAGGAGCTTTGCCTGCTTTCATATTGCGCAAGACGTCTTCCACTTCTTCTCTGAGTATTTCTGGTCCTTCTCCATTACCCTTAATATTTACTTCCGTTCGTTCATCATTATAAAGATCTTTAATGTTTTCTGTCCATCGTTCCCTTATGTTTTCTTGATCAATCAACAGTTCTCCTTCCTTTGATCTTAGACATCCAGTTTTTGATTGCGTTTTTCTTCCTGTTAATTCCTCAGTTTGTTTGTATATAGCTTTAGCATCTCCTTTTTTGTTGCATTTCAATCTCTTTGCATCTCTCTTTTAGCCATGCTTCTTTTGCTTCATTGCATTTTACTACAATTTCTTTATTTAATCTTTTATACTCATCTTTATTTTCTTTATTTCTTCTTCTTGTATCCATTAGCTGCAAAATGTCATCTGTCATCCATTTCTTTCTTGAATTTGTCCCCACTGGTGGTATGAACTCTTTTGATGTTTGTTGCATTGATTCTTTTAGCATTTCCCACTGTTCATCAATGCTTGTATCTTCTCTATTGCATTGTACCGGTTCTGAATTGTTATTTTATATTTGTCTTGCAGCTTCTTGTCTGATTTGAGTAAATCTAAATTTAACGTGATGTTAACTGAGGCTTGTTTTGTTGTTTTTAATTTTACTCTAAGCTTTCCCACAACTGGTACATGTTCACTATTGCAATCTGCCCCTGGTCTAGTTTTCACACACACCAGACTGTTTCTAAATCTATTGCTTATCATTATATAATCAATGTGATTACGTGCGTTGTCCCCTAGGCTTTTATGTGTCCACAGACGTCTTGGATGTTGCTTAAACCAGGTGTTTCCTATCATCATGTTGTGTGTTCTTGCCCAGTCAATAAGTTTCTCACCTCTTTCATTCCTCTCGCCTAAGCCTTAATGACCAACTACTTCCACAACTCTTTCAATTCCTACTTTTGCGTTTAAATCCCATAGAACTATGGTGTTTTCATGTGGTTTGCATTTATGAAGTGCCTCATTTAACTCATTGTAAAATTTATCAGTTGTTTCCTCTAGACTGTCTGCTGTTGGTGCATAAACTTGTATAAGATTTATGTCTATTGGCTTTCCATTCAATTTCACTAAAAGGACTCTGTCAGATATTGGGTAAAAGCCTTTCACTGTTCTTGCTCTTTCTGCATCCAAGATGATACCTACTCCTCTTTGGTGTTCAGTACCTCCAGAATAGATTATTTTATGTTTATCAGAATACATCTCCCCTGATCCGGTGTATCTCATTTCGCAAAGTCCCAGTAATTGTAAACCCATTCTTTTCATTTCTTGTGGGATGTTTTCTAGTTTACCCTTCTGCATGAGTGTTCTCACATTCCAAGTACCTATCTTTAGAGTTTGTTTTATCTTTATTTTGCTTACAGTAGCTTGATGACGATCGGGTATCACCTGTGGCACATGATGTCCCCTACCGAACGAGGGTTTTCCATTGGAATCCCCCTTAACGTTGTTGTCCTTATTTCTATAGTTGTAGCGATTCATGATTGTACAAAGAAGTTACGACGGTAGTTTTCTGTTGCGTTTCGTCGGTTTGTTTACGGTTGGCTCCGCTAGCCTTTGACTAAAAAGTCTCACCCACAAGGCAGTGGGGTTGTTTTACTTCGGGGTACCCTCCCTTAGCCTTTTACTCTCCCGAGCTTACCTGCAAGGCAGCAGGACAGCCACAGGTTGTACTGTTTACTGCATACAGTAGCAGGTAAAATGACCTGACCTGACCTGACCTGTACTAGTACAATTATTAATAGATTTTATAACAAACAAACAAAAACGGACCTTGCGACCATTGCGACTAAGAAGTCTTGTCCTGAACACAAGATGTTCATTTTGTGTCTCATTGAACAATTGTGATTGCAAGTATGTATCTTGTCCTGAACACAAGATGTTCATTTTGTGTCTCATTGAACAATTGTGATTGCAAGTATGTATCTTGTCCTGAACACAAGATGTTCATTTTGTGTCTCATTGAACAATTGTGATTGCAAGTATGTATCTTGTCCTGAACACAAGATGTTCATTTTGTATCTCATTGAACAATTGTGATTGCTAGTACGTAAAGAATTTGTATTGCGTTTTATCAATGTTGCTGCAGATTGTTTTTGTTTTCAAGAAAGGACAAGCCAGTGACTTGCCGACGGCGAACAAACTGATCGATTCTATTTTCCAACGACATTCTCTAATTCAGTGTCCTTGTGTCACTTGTTGATACATCTCACAATATTCTAAATGAGGATAATCAATGACCGTGCAGTGCTCATTGAGTGCTTACATTAAAGGAAGAGTCCCGTTTCTCTCACTTTAAATTCACAAAACACAAAATCAGAAATGCTTACATTAAATGAGAAACACACTTCCAGTGTCTGTATAGATCGAAAGGTAAGCCACTTGCATGAGCAAATAACCAAACTGTGAGGAAAAATGGAACGTTTTTACAAGAAATTAAACATGCAGTTCCTGGAAATTAATAATAATAAAAGAACAAAAGAAAACTTGTTGCAGATATGGAGAAAGGAGGAGCCAGCCAACGGAGGCACAAACTTGCATTGATGTCTTATTATGTCGCTAGAGGCTGTTTATTCTTGTCACAACACTCCCTTCACCCCTAAATCTATCTGTAACCTTTAAAGGGAGATAATGGAATAGAAAACAACAGTGAAGAAACTATGGGTACAGCTTCCCTGTGTAGATGACAACAGCCAGCACAGATGTTGAAGCCAAGTAACGGACCTTAAAGAAACAATTACGAGACAGGTAGGCCGACAGCATGCGTTAGACTCATGTGTCGCAAAGTCATTACAATGTTGTTGTTGTTGTTGTTGTTGTTGTTGTTGTTGTTAGGTAAGATTATCATCACTGCACACCGGACAAACACATAGGTGGTCTGAAATCCCCCTAGAAAATCTCGAGAAAATCCTAAGAAAACCCCGACTCGTGTGATGAAACTCCGTAAACACGGCCATGGTTTTTGTAGGTTTTTTTGCTGACATTTAAATGTTTTTGTGTTATTCTTTTACACGGTAGAGCTGTATCCATAAATTTGTTTATTTCTTTCTCCGTTGCCATCCTCCACTTTCCAACGTGACCCCATCCATACCTAATCCTTGATCCCAACGTGACCCCATCCATTCATACCTGTATACCTACTCCCATGGTAGCTATTTAAAAAAAATCCGAAGCATGACTTTACACCTCCTCAAATAATACCCTTCGATGTGATCGATTATTCTCTTTTCTTGTTATAACAAGCTAACGATGACATCATCTCAACTTAAAGTTGATTGTTATGTAATCCTGAGGTTATGAAAATACAAAAACATCAGGGAGATAATGCCAGTGAAATGTCCAGAAGGCTGGAACTGTCCAAGAGTTGAAATATCTAGAATCAAGCGTCTACGACATGCCTTTTATGTTGATCAGAACTCAGTCATACAGCTACAACTCGCTTCAGTAATCTTAGCTTAGTCATACAGCTACAAATTACTTCAATCACCTTACACCATAGCTCAGTCATACAGCTACAACTCGCTTCAGTCACTTTACACCTTAGCTCACTTATACAGCTACAACTCGCTTCAGTCATATTATCTCAGTCATACAGCTACAACTGGCTTCAGTCACCTGATTACAACTCATTTCTATCACCTAATGAAAGCCACGAACAACCGTCATGTCCTCAGCCACCATCACTAAGTCACCTAGATTTATCTCTCCTATTTAAAATTAATGACTCCAGCACACGCGCTTTCCAAGTTAACAATGGAAGATTTGATCAGATTTTCTGGAAGGCAGAGACGGCCCGAGGACACGGCGAGGAAATAAATGATGGCTGAAAACTTTAAGACCCGAGATAGTCTCATCATAAAATGTCTTTCCTTGTAGCATTACCGATAAATTCCACCCTAACTATCTGCCATTTTAGTAATGCACAATAAATACTAAAAAAAAAAAAAATACTTCGTGTAATTTCATTTAATTTGACCCAGAATTTTATTTTTTGTGCTCCTCAAATTTTCTTTCCGTTTATCTTTTTTTTTTTGGTTATCAATAAGTTTTTCATAGAATTGCGTTTCTTTATTACTCGTCAATTAAATTATGTATAATCTGAATCTGTATTATTTCACTCGTGATTCTATCTAGAATATAAACGATTAGTATTATTCTGCTTCAGATGACGGACTGTAATTGAATAGTTGCCTGAGTGACGAGATGATTGATTGAATTATTACAATTAATTACTGACGTAACTATATTCTAAGAAAACTCATATATGCTCAATGCTGCTTAACAAAATATGTGTCCCCTGATGAAGTGTTTATGGGTAGAAACGTTGCTGTATAGTTCTGTCATTATTCCGTAAAACTTTAACATACAATTTATATGTGATTGTTCTCACTGTACTCGGTGCTCGGTGGCTGAGCGGTTAGTGTGCTCGCATCGGTGGCTGAACGGTTAGTGTGCTCGCATCGGTGGCTGAACGGTTAGTGTGCTCGCATCGGTGGCTGAGCGGTTAGTGTGCTCGCATCGGTGGCTGAACGGTTAGTGTGCTCGCATCGGTGGCAGAGCGGTTAGTGTGCTCGCATCGGTGGCTGAATGGTTAGTGTGCTCGCATCGGTGGCTGAACGGTTAGCGTGCTCGCATCGGTGGCTGAGTGGTTAGTGTGCTCGCATCGGTGGCTGAACGGTTAGTGTGCTCGCATCGGTGGCTCAGTGGTTTGTGTGCTCGCATCGGTGGCTGAACGGTTACTGTGCTCGCATCGGTGGCTGAACGGTTACTGTGCTCGCATCGGTGGCTCAGTGGTTTGTGTGCTCGCATCGGTGGCTGAACGGTTAGTGTGCTCGCATCGGTGGCTGAGTGGTTAGTGTGCTCGCATCGGTGGCTGAACGGTTAGTGTGCTCGCATCGGTGGCTGAACGGTTAGTGTGCTCGCATCGGTGGCTGAGCGGTTAGTGTGCTCGCATCGGTGGCTGAGCGGTTAGTGTGCTCGCATCGGTGGCTGAACGGTTAGTGTGCTCGCATCGGTGGCTGAACGGTTAGTGTGCTCGCATCGGTGGCTCAGTGGTTTGTGTGCTCGCATCGGTGGCTCAGTGGTTTGTGTGCTCGCATCGGTGGCTGAGTGGTTAGTGTGCTCGCATCGGTGGCTGAGTGGTTAGTGTGCTCGCATCGGTGGCTGAGTGGTTAGTGTGCTCGTATCGGTGACTGAGTGGTTAGTGTGCTCGTATCGGTGGCTGAGTGGTTAGTGTGCTAGCATCGGTGGCTGAGTGGTTAGTGTGCTAGCATCGGTGGCTGAGTGGTTAGTGTGCTAGCATCGGTGGCTCAGTGGTTAGTGTGCTAGCATCGGTGGCTGAGTGGTTAGTGTGCTAGCATCGGTGGCTGAGTGGTTAGTGTGCTAGCATCGGTGGCTCAGTGGTTTGTGTGCTAGCATCGGTGGCTCAGTGGTTTGTGTGCTAGCATCGGTGGCTCAGTGGTTTGTGTGCTAGCGTCGGTGGCTCAGTGGTTTGTGTGCTAGCATCGGTGGCTCAGTGGTTTGTGTGCTAGCATCGGTGGCTCAGTGGTTAGTGTCTTCGATTCATGACCAGAACGGCCCGGGTTCGATCCCAAGAAGTTGCGAAATTGATTTTTTTCTGATCGACAAAGCTCCAGGGGTTCACTCAGCATTTAAAAATAGGTAACAGAGATTTTGGTGGGAAGTAAAGACGGTCTGGCGTGATACTGACCATATCATCCAAAGATGTATCGAGGCAATAGAAAAATATTAGTAACATGACTAACACCTTATTCCTCGTGTGTCTAGCAAAACAAGGGAGGGAATCTTTACTTGTATTTACTCACTCCCTGGTTGAATACAAAAGTTATGTGTAATGCTGACTCCCCGTGACGTATCGGTCGTACATGTACCCCATATCTTGTCTCAAGCATGTTTTAGTCAGTCACTTCAGTTGTAGATTCTCCTATCCAAGAAGTGTAATACACAATAAGAGACATTAATTTTCTCTTATAGACTTGCGGTAAAACATCTCTCAATCATTCATGATTAGTGTTGCCACTACTGATCAGACAAGACACTCTTCCACTCCATGCCACCAATGATCAGACAGCACACTCTTCCATTCCATGACACTAATGATAAGACAAGACACTCTTCCACTGCGGTGGACACCGAAAGACTTGAATGGCTTTGTCCACGATTAGCGTTCAGATAAGAAGACATTTTGCAATCACTGCAAGACTTTCTCTTTTCATATTTGAAAGATCGAACACTGATTACGAAGAAAGTTCTAGATCTGTGCGGACGAACCCATAAGTGCTCACTACCCCCTCCTTTCTCCTCATCATCATGTGCCATAGCGGATAGCATAGATTATAATGAGCTTCCAGAACTCTCAATCCACACCACCATAGTATCAATTCTCGTGTTGACTGTTTACTTTGCCACGACACCAAGCTATTTAACAAGTAGTATCTTTTCTTTGTCATCATCAATCTCTCCTTACTTGTAGTTTCACCAATTGCAAACAAGTATTCCAACTTTCCTCTAATTATGATGTGCCCGAGAAATGTTGATTGTTTCTTTCTGATGTTGTTTATTTTATGACCATTGACTTTCATTTTTCTTTTGTTTATTATTAATCCTGTAGACTTTTAACTACAAAGTGGGACAATCACTTCTCTAAGAGACAACACAAGAAATGCGAACCGATAACTTCCGTAACGCTTTGGTTCTAACACGTCTCTAAGCTCAACTCAAGAACGTATTCAGTTTAAAAAACCTTAGCCCTCAAAGACAACAGACTCACTAACAGGGTCCGCGTGCTCCAGGACGCGTGGCCAAAGTCTCTATTATCTTTGTTCTTATTCACGTTATGGTTAGTCGAAGGCCCCGGTATCACTGCAAACGAATTAAAATCCATAATTCCTCAACCGTCCGGGCCAGTGGAAACATCCGAATTAAAACTAATCTCATTGAAGAAACTAAACAAAGAAAGGCAGCTGCAGTCCCCATCGTAGCTTCTACAGCACACGCCAAAAGACATAAGGCCAAGCGGCACCGAAAGTGAACACATCTGAACTGCCCTTCGTCATATGATAACATTATTCATCGTAAGCAATCGCAATATCGAAAAATGATCCACATGAAAAACACAGCTCACGGTGTGCACAGAGCTCTAAACTCAGTAGCTCAAGGTGTGCACAGAGCTCTAAACTCAGTAGCTCCTGCAGAAAGCCAGACTTGGAATGTGAGGAAACTGCAACATGGAACAATTTTCAGACTGAGCCTCAACGTGTCTTGTCGCCTATCCGCCATATTGACCAGATGTCAGAAAAATGGTATCGCAGAGTAACACAATAAAGAAGATGAAATCAGCAGACGTAAGTCATACATGAAGTTGCTTGTTGTTAATGAATTAAGAGTCACTTATAAGCGAATATAGAAGATAGCATGGAACAAGAGTCAGGCTGGGTCTGTAGGTGGCTAGAACTACTGATCATTTAAAAGAGTTAAGGTCTGGGTGTATATAGAAGTGCTAAAGAAAACTGGGAGCTATGTAGCTTGGAGGTTTGGTAACAGGGGCGTGAGTTCATCATAATGTGATGCGTTGTCACATGTTAGGTTCATTAATGTGATGTTCTCAACTGTGATGTTCTTCATTATTTTGTTCTCATATGTGATGTTCTCAAATGTGATGCTCTTCAATGTGATGTTCTCAAATGTGATGTTCATCAATGTGATGTTCTCAAATGTGATGTTCTTCAGTTTGATGTTCTTCAATGTTATTTTCTCAAATTTGATGTTCTCAAATGTAATGTTCTCAAATGTACATCACATTGGAACACACCACACAAGAGAACATCACATTGCAGAACATCATATTGCAGAACATTACATTGGAACACACCACACAAGAGAACATCACATTGGAACACACCACACAAGATAACATCACATTGCAGAACATCACATTGGAAATCATAATATTGATGAACATAACATGGGAGAACATCAGATTGGAAATCATCATATTGGAAAACAGTCAATTAGATAACATTACATTGGAAAACATCAAATTGAAGAGTCTTGATGAAATGTTCTTCTATCATATTCTCCAATGTCATGTTCTCCAATGTCATGTCTTCCAATGTCATGTTCTCCAATGCCGTATCCTCCAATGTCATGTTCTCCAATGTCATGTTCTCCAATGCCGTATCCTCCAATGCCGTATCCTCCAATGTCATGTTCTCCAATTCCGTATCCTCCAATGTCATGTTCTCCAATGTCATGTTCTCCAATGTCATGTTCTCCAATGCCGTATCCTCCAATGTCATGTTCTCCTGTTATAGAGTTAGCTAAGAAAGCTTAGAGAGAGCAGGTAGTTTAGTCGTTACCGCTCTTTGAATGGACAAGAGCAGTATCATATAGTGGCGGCCAGCAGAATAGAAGGATGGTATTTTCCAGAATACAAGTTAGTCACAAGTTGTAGAGAGTGGGTAGTGGACAGGGTCCTCATGCATAACAATGTCAGCCATCGAACTAGTTAGAGAGGGTCGTCATGACTTGACCTGGATATAATAGCTGAGGGGATTTTCATGAATCTCCACTCGCCCAGTTGTTGTGAGAGTGACCATCACGCATCGACCTCGTGATGTTGTTGTAAAATCTCCACGATTGTCCATGCAGGTTCGTTGTTATTGTGAGTGACCATCACACGATACCATGCACTGAACTCATGGTGTTACTCTGCCAGGTAATTAGCTACCAGGAGAGGTCAGTGTCATGAGGTAATGTTATTCCAAATAGGTCATAGAGATTTCGGGGAAACAGATTGTTTGTCAAATTGGGGAAGTTCAGGTGAGTCACAGATGGTGGACACGAAAACGTAGAGTGACCAACTTATGTGATCATAAGAGTAGCAAGTGGTCAATCGGCAGCAGCTGATTGGCTGCTGAGCCTCAGGACGTAGAGAGTTGTTGAGTACGTAATGTCCTGCACAACAGATAAGTTCAACAAGTTAGAGAGACAGAGGAGTAGAAAACAAGTTAGTCAGAGGAGCAGAAGTTTAAGTTAGTAGTCAGAGTCAGTCAGAAGGTTAGAAGTAGAAACATTTAGACAAGAAGCAGTTAAACAGTGTAGAAACAGTTAGAGTCAGAACAGCTAGAAGTTTAGTTAATAAGTTTTTATTGAGTTAGCCAAGTCAGTAAGAATCATCAAGTTACAGTTGACTACAAGTCAGTTGATAGATTATTATTATCACAAGTAGAATTTAGTAGACTATGAACATTAGTGCTGTGCAAGTTGTTTTCACAAGTATCCAAGAATTGTGTTATATGTGTATGTTCTACAAGCAGTAAGTAGACAACTGAATGATGTCTGATGAATAATGTTATATGACAATATGCACTTATGGACATTGCATCAACATCGGTGATAATCTACGCATGTCCAGAATTTAAGAACATTAGATTCAGAGAAGTGCATCCACTATATTGTATCACAGCGAAATAAACTTGATTATCATTTAATTGTGAAAAGAAAGACTCTGCCATGATCTTACATGTTACCTCAATGTTGTGATGTGCAGCGACCATTTAAAAGAAGATAAAGATATAATTACCAACAATTAAGTGATTGTATGCAACACTATATCACTCCAATGTCATGCTCTCCAATGCCGTATCCTCTAATGTCATGTTCTCCAATGTCATGTTATCCAATGCCGTATCCTCCAATGTCATGTTCTCCAATGCCGTATCCTCCAATGTCATGTTCTCCAATGTCATGTTCTCCAATGCCGTATCCTCCAATGTCATGTTCTTCAATGTCATGTTCTCCGATGCCGTATCCTCCAATGTCATGTTCTCCAATGTCATGTTCTCCAATTTCGTATCCTCCAATGTCATGTCCTCCAATGTCATGTTCTCCAATGTCATGTTCTCCAATGTCATGTTCTCCAATGCCGTATCCTCCAATGTCATGTTCTCCAATGTCATGTTCTCCAATGCCGTATCTTCCAATGGCATGTTCTCCAATGCCGTATCCTCCAATGTCATGTTCTCCAATGCCGTATCCTCCAATGTCATGTTCTCCAATGTCATGTTCTCCAATGTCATGTTCTCCAATGTCATGTTCTCCAATGTCATGTTCTCCAATGTCATGTCCTCCAATGTCATGTTCTCCAATGTCATGTTCTCCAATGTCATGTTCTCCAATGCCGTATCCTCCAATGTCATGTTCTCCAATGTCATGTTCTCCAATGTCATGTTCTCCAATGTCATGTTCTCCAATGTCATGTTCTCCAATGTCATGTTCTCCAATGTCACGTTCTCCAATGTCATGTTCTCCAATGCCGTATCCTCCAATGTCATGTTCTCCAATGCCGTATCCTCCAATGTCATGTTCTCCAATGTCATGTTCTCCAATGTCATGTTCTCCAATGTCATGTCCTCCAATGTCATGTTCTCCAATGCCGTATCCTCCAATGTCATGTTCTCCAATGTCATGTTCTCCAATGTCATGTTCTCCAATGTCATGTTCTCCAATGCCGTATCCTCCAATGTCATGTTCTCCAATGTCATGTCCTCCAATGTCATGTTCTCCAATGCCGTATCCTCCAATGTCATGTTCTCCAATGTCATGTTCTCCAATGTCATGTCCTCCAATGTCATGTTCTCCAATGTCATGTTCTCCAATGTCATGTTCTCCAATGTCATGTTCTCCAATGTCATGTTCTCCAATGTCATGTTCTCCAATGCCGTATCCTCCAATGTCATGTTCTCCAATGTCATGTTCTCCAATGTCATGTTCTCCAATGCCATGTTCTCCAATGTCATGTTCTCCAATGTCATGTTCTCCAATGTCATGTTCTCCAATGTCATGTCCAATGACCCGGTGAAAAAGAACAAGAATTCCTGACTCACGAGTGACGTAGATGAGATAATAATATCTTCAAGGCCATTGACCTCATTTTCCCCACAAGCTATGACCCAATTAAATGTTATGTAGAGCCTGTCTTAACATATGGATGTGAATCATGCACAAAAGGACAACAGACGAGAACATAACTGGAGGCTGTAGAAATGTGGTTTTACAAAAGAATGTTCAGGACAGCTAAGAAGAGATATTGTTCTGAAAGAGCCGAATGCAAAAAGAGAGCTAATTTCCAATATCAGGAAGAAACAATCAACATTTCTTGGCCATGTATTGAGAAGGGAACAGCTGGAATATATTGTTACAACTGGAAAATTGAGAAAGAAGAAAGCAAAGCGAAAAGATAAGACAGCTTAAGAGACTGGCTAAGAGTTAGGTCAATAACAAAAATGATAAATAACTTTCGAGATCAAAAGTTATGGAAAGACATGATCACTTAAGCTAGAAGGCATAGTGATTGAATGATAATAATGATGATAATGATGATGATGATAATAATAATAATGATGATGATGATGATGATGATGATGATGATGATGATGATGATGATGATGATGATGATGATGATGATGATGATGATGACGATGATGACCCAGTACTTTGAAGTTTATAACTTCGCTCCTTTAAAACATTAGTTTTAACGGTCTCTTAATAAATGTCGTGGCAATGCAATATAATAAAATGATGGACGAATTTATGTCTCTGGGGGAAAAAATGATCAGTTACTCACACAGCACGGCTCATGACGATGATGTTAAGTGATTAAATCAGTTTTAATATAACCAGTACTTGCTAGATTAAACCAGTCCTTGTAGAACCAACTTATATCTGAGTTTGATCAATGTCTCCGTCATGAGAAGTTGTTTGATGCTAAAGGCATATAAGTCCATTAACGTTATAACATTACTCGCCTCCATTTCTTCTTATCGTGTACCCTCAGGGTCATTGCGACACCATCATCATCATCATCATCGAGTGCCTTCTCCGCAACGAAGGTTGGCTACCATGGATCGCCATTCTACTCTGTTTCTTGCTTTGATGGTGCAGGCTGTCATAGATTGACTTGTCCATCTTTTGATGTTACTCGTCCATGTTATTGCGACACCACAGGGAAATATAGCCAGGCCTTTCATCCCTCCCTGTTTCTTGTGCTTTGTTGTTAGTTGATGATCTCAACTTTCTGTCCAGTGTTTGAGCTTTTTTCATGTCGTTATCTCTGTCTTCCATAAATTCCACGTATCGTACACTCATACAAGGTGGGAGCAAGTGATGGCATGTATCGTACACTCATACAAGGTGGGAGCAAGTGATGGCATGTAACGTACACTCATACAAGGTGGGAGCAAGTGATGGCATGTAACGTACACTCATACAAGGTGGGAGCAAGTGATGGCATGTATCGTACACTCATACAAGGTGGGAGCAAGTGATGGCATGTAACGTACACTCATACAAGGTGGGAGCAAGTGATGGCATGTAACGTACACTCATACAAGGTGGGAGCAAGTGATGGCATGTATCGCACACTCATACAAGGTGGGAGCAAGTGATGGCATGTATCGTACACTCATACAAGGTGGGAGCAAGTGATGGCATGTAACGTACACTCATACAAGATGGGAGCAAGTGATGGCATGTAACGTACACTCATACAAGGTGGGAGCAAGTGATGGCATGTATCGTACACTCATACAAGGTGGGAGCAAGTGATGGCATGTATCGTACACTCATACAAGGTGGGAGCAAGTGATGGCATGTATCGTACACTCATACAAGATGGGAGCAAGTGATGGCATGTAACGTACACTCATACAAGGTGGGAGCAAGTGATGGCATGTAACGTACACTCATACAAGGTGGGAGCAAGTGATGGCATGTAACGTACACTCATACAAGGTGGGAGCAAGTGATGGCATGTATCGTACACTCATACAAGATGGGAGCAAGTGATGGCATGTAACGTACACTCATACAAGATGGGAGCAAGTGATGGCATGTAACGTACACTCATACAAGGTGGGAGCAAGTGATGGCATGTATCGTACACTCATACAAGGTGATCGCAAGTGATGGCATGTATCGTACACTCATACAAGGTGGGAGCAAGTGATGGCATGTATCGTACACTCATACAAGATGGGAGCAAGTGATGGCATGTAACGTACACTCATACAAGGTGGGAGCAAGTGATGGCATGTAACGTACACTCATACAAGGTGGGAGCAAGTGATGGCATGTATCGTACACTCATACAAGATGGGAGCAAGTGATGGCATGTAACGTACACTCATACAAGGTGGGAGAAAGTGATGGCATGTAACGTACACTCATACAAGGTGGGAGAAAGTGATGGCATGTAACGTACACTCATACAAGGTGGGAGCAAGTGATGGCATGTAACGTACACTCATTCAAGGTGGGAGCAAGTGATGGCATGTAACGTACACTCATACAAGGTGGGAGAAAGTGATGGCATGTAACGTACACTCATACAAGGTGGGAGCAAGTGATGGCATGTAACGTACACTCATACAAGGTGGGAGAAAGTGATGGCATGTAACGTACACTCATACAAGGTGGGAGCAAGTGATGGCATGTAACGTACACTCATACAAGGTGGGTGCAAGTGATGGAATGTATCGCACACTCATACAAGGTGGGAGCAAGTGATGGCATGTAACGTACACTCATACAAGGTGGGAGCAAGTGATGGCATGTAACGTACACTCATACAAGGTGGGAGCAAGTGATGGAATGTATCGCACACTCATACAAGATGGGAGCAAGTGATGGCATGTAACGTACACTCATACAAGGTGGGTGGAAGTGATGGCATGTAACGTACACTCATACAAGGTGGGAGCAAGTGATGGCATGTAACGTACACTCATACAAGGTGGGAGCAAGTGATGGCATGTAAAGTACACTCATACAAGGTGGGAGCAAGTGATGGCATGTAACGTACACTCATACAAGGTGGGAGCAAGTGATGGCATGTAACGTACACTCATACAAGGTGGGAGCAAGTGATGGAATGTATCGCACACTCATACAAGATGGGAGCAAGTGATGGCATGTAACGTACACTCATACAAGGTGGGAGCAAGTGATGGCATGTAACGTACACTCATACAAGGTGTGAGCAAGTGATGGCATGTAACGTACACTCATACAAGGTGTGAGCAAGTGGTGGCATGTAACATACACTCATACAAGGTGGGAGCAAGTGATGGCATGTAACGTACACTCATACAAGGTGGGAGCAAGTGATGGAATGTATCGCACACTCATACAAGGTGGGAGCAAGTGATGGCATGTAACGTACACTCATACAAGGTGGGAGCAAGTGATGGCATGTAACGTACACTCATACAAGGTGGGAGCAAGTGATGGAATGTATCGCACACTCATACAAGGTGGGAGCAAGTGATGGAATGTATCGCACACTCATACAAGGTGGGAGCAAGTGATGGCATGTAACGTACACTCATACAAGGTGGGAGCAAGTGATGGAATGTATCGCACACTCATACAAGGTGGGAGCAAGTGATGGCATGTAACGTACACTCATACATGGTGGGAGCAAGTGATGGCATGTAACGTACACTCATACAAGGTGGGAGCAAGTGATGGAATGTATCGCACACTCATACAAGGTGGGAGCAAGTGATGGAATGTATCGCACACTCATACAAGGTGGGAGCAAGTGATGGCATGTAACGTACACTCATACAAGGTGGGAGCAAGTGATGGCATGTAACGTACACTCATACAAGGTGGGAGCAAGTGATGGAATGTATCGCACACTCATACAAGGTGGGAGCAAGTGATGGCATGTAACGTACACTCATACAAGGTGGGTGCAAGTGATGGAATGTATCTCACACTCATACAAGGTGGGAGCAAGTGATGGAATGTATCGCACACTCATACAAGGCGATCGCAAGTGATGGAATGTATCGCACACTCATACAAGGTGATCGCAAGTGATGGAATGTATCGCACACTCATACAAGGTGGGTGCAAGTGATGGAATGTATCGCACACTCATACAAGGTGATCGCAAGTGATGGAATGTATCGCACACTCATACAAGGTGATCGCAAGTGATGGAATGTATCGCACACTCATACAAGGTGATCGCAAGTGATGGAATGTATCGCACACTCATACAAGGTGATCGCAAGTGATGGAATGTATCGCACACTCATACAAGGTGGGTGCAAGTGATGGAATGTATCGCACACTCATACAAGGCGATCGCAAGTGATGGAATGTATCGCACACTCATACAAGGTGATCGCAAGTGATGGAATGTATCGCACACTCTAAAAGGTATGATGACAGCTTTACAAAAAAAATGTAACACGACAAAAATCGGCCCACATGCGGTCTTCAGAAAACGAGAACAACAAAAACGGCCAACGGAATAAAGATAAACTCTACTGCATCTAGAATGATCGGACAAGTAAGTCAAAGAGAGATAAGAAGAGGGTTATTAAATGAGATGATAATAAAAAAGAAAGATATCCTAAGATGTATTCATCATTATCATGTGCCATACCGGTTGGCGTAGACGATCACGTCCTTCCTCAATCTTCTAACTACAGTGCACCGTTTCAGTTCCGTTGTTGACTGTTTTCCATGCCATGACACTAAGCTATCCAGTATTTTCTTTCTTTGTCGTCCGCAATCTCTCTGCAAACTTGTTTGAGTGTACGTTACATCCCGCCATTTGCTCCCATCTTGTATGAGTCTCCGTTACATCCACCACTTGCTCCCAACTTGTTTGAGTGTACGTTACATCCCGCCATTTGCTCCCATCTTGTATGAGTCTCCGTTACATCCACCACTTGCTCCCAACTTGTTTGAGTGTACGTTACATCCCGCCATTTGCTCCCATCTTGTATGAGTCTCCGTTACATCCACCACTTGCTCCCATCTTGTATGAGTGTACGTTACATCTCATCACTTGTTCCCCCCTTGTATGAGTGTACGTTACATCTCATCACTTGCTCCCATCTTGTATGAGTGTACGTTACATCTCATCACTTGCTGCCATCTTGTATGAGTGTACGTTACATCTCATCACTTGCTGCCATCTTGTATGAGTGTACGTTACATCCCACCACTTGCTCCGATCTTGTATGAGTGTACGTTACATCTCATCACTTGCTGCCATCTTGTATGAGTGTACGTTACATCTCATCACTTGCTCCCACCTTGTATGAGTGTACGTTACATCCCACCACTTGCTCCCATCTTGTATGAGTGTATGTTACATCTCATCACTTGCTCCCATCTTGTATGAGTGTACGTTACATCTCATCACTTGCTCCCATCTTGTATTAGTGTACGTTACATCTCATCACTTGCTCCCATCTTGTATGAGTGTACGTTACATCTCATCACTTGCTGCCATCTTGTATGAGTGTACGTTACATCCCACCACTTGCTCCGATCTTGTATGAGTGTACGTTACATCTCATCACTTGCTGCCATCTTGTATGAGTGTACGTTACATCTCATCACTTGCTCCCACCTTGTATGAGTGTACGTTACATCCCACCACTTGCTCCCATCTTGTATGAGTGTATGTTACATCTCATCACTTGCTCCCATCTTGTATGAGTGTACGTTACATCTCATCACTTGCTCCCATCTTGTATTAGTGTACGTTACATCTCATCACTTGCTCCCATCTTGTATGAGTGTACGTTACATCTCATCACTTGCTCCCATCTTGTATGAGTGTACGTTACATCCTACCACTTGCTCCCATCTTGTATGAGTGTACGTTACATCCCACCACTTGCTCCCTTGTCAAGTATCCCTACTCTCACCCAGACGACTACCCCCACATTTACGGTCCATGCGGAGAATACTGTTCCAATTACTCTGCAGAAATTATAGCTATAGAGAGAGCACTCAGAAGGATATTTGTAGACTTTGAATGTGACACCATCGCACCAAAAGTTATATATATTTTCTCGGATTCAAAATCAGCACTCCAAGCAAATGAAAGCGGACTAACATCCGAGGTTTCCAATATAAGATCTTTATCCAACCAACTCTCCACTACCTATGGCTTGGCTGTAACCCTACAATGGATCCCTGGTCACATCGGCATTGCAGGAAATGAGAGAGCGGATAGGTTGGCTAAACTGGGAGCATCTCTACCACAGCTTCCTGTTCAAGTTAGCATCAAAACATGCAAGCAAATTTTGAGAAACAACTACCACGAGGAATGGTTGTATATGTGGGCTTCAGCTAAGACTGGACGCCTACTCTACAGATATCAAACAAAACCAGACCCCCTCGACCCTGTGCGGGAGCTCAGACGAAGAGATCAAAGCCTGATATTCCAGCTGAGAACAGGCCATGCTCCTACCAATCAACACCTGAGCAGAATAAAAACACAACATGACCCAATGTGCAGACACTGCCGCCAACATTCTGAGACAGTAGATCACCTGCTACTACACTGTCACCAACAATCTGAGACAGTAGATCACCTGCTACTACACTGCCACCAACAATCTGAGACAGTAGATCACCTGCTACTACACTGTCGTCAACAATCTGAGACAGTAGATCACCTGCTACTACACTGCCACCAACAATCTGAGACAGTAGATCACCTGCTACTACACTGCCACCAACAATCTGAGACAGACAGTAGATCACCTGCTACTACACTGTCATCAACAATCTGAGACAGTAGATCACCTGCTACTACACTGTCGTCAACAATCTGAGACAGTAGATCACCTGCTACTACACTACCGTCAACAATCTGAGACAGTAGATCACCTGCTACTACACTGTCATCAACAATCTGAGACAGTAGATCACCTGCTACTACACTGTCACCAACAATCTGAGACAGTAGATCACCTGCTACTACACTGTCATCAACAATCTGAGACAGTAGATCACCTGCTACTACACTGTCGTCAACAATCTGAGACAGTAGATCACCTGCTACTACACTGTTGTCAACAATCTGAGACAGTAGATCACCTGCTACTACACTGTCGCCAACAATCTGAGACAGTAGATCACCTGCTACTACACTGTCGTCAACAATCTGAGACAGTAGATCACCTGCTACTACACTGTCATCAACAATCTGAGACAGTAGATCACCTGCTACTACACTGCTGTCAACAATCTGAGACAGACAGTAGATCACCTGCTACTACACTGTCGTCAACAATCTGAGACAGTAGATCACCTGCTACTACACTGCTGTCAACAATCTGAGACAGTAGATCACCTGCTACTACACTGTCATCAACAATCTGAGACAGTAGATCACCTGCTACTACACTGTCATCAACAATCTGGGACAGTAGATCACCTGCTACTACACTGCTGTCAACAATCTGAGACAGACAGTAGATCACCTGCTACTACACTGTCGTCAACAATCTGAGACAGTAGATCACCTGCTACTACACTGCCGTCAACAATCTGAGACAGTAGATCACCTGCTACTACACTGTCGTCAACAATCTGAGACAGACAGTAGATCACCTGCTACTACACTGTCATCAACAATCTGAGACAGACAGTAGATCACCTGCTACTACACTGTCGTCAACAATCTGAGACAGACAGTAGATCACCTGCTACTACACTGTCGTCAACAATCTTAGACAGACAGTAGATCACCTGCTACTACACTGTCATCAACAATCTGAGACAGTAGATCACCTGCTACTACACTGTCGTCAACAATCTGAGACAGTAGATCACCTGCTACTACACTGTCATCAACAATCTGAGACAGTAGATCACCTGCTACTACACTGTCATCAACAATCTGAGACAGTAGATCACCTGCTACTACACCGTCAACAATCTGAGACAGTAGATCACCTGCTACTACACCGTCAACAATCTGAGACAGTAGATCACCTGCTACTACACCGTCAACAATCTGAGACAGTAGATCACCTGCTACTACACCGTCAACAATCTGAGACAGTAGATCACCTGCTACTACACCGTCAACAATCTCAGACAGTAGATCACCTGCTACTACACTGTCATCAACAATCTGAGACAGTAGATCACCTGCTACTACACCGTCAACAATCTGAGACAGTAGATCACCTGCTACTACACTACCGTCAACAATCTGAGACAGTAGATCACCTGCTACTACACTGTCATCAACAATCTGAGACAGTAGATCACCTGCTACTACACTGTCGTCAACAATCTGAGACAGTAGATCACCTGCTACTACACTACCGTCAACAATCTGAGACAGTAGATCACCTGCTACTACACTGTCGTCAACAATCTGAGACAGTAGATCACCTGCTACTACACTGTCATCAACAATCTGAGACAGTAGATCACCTGCTACTACACTGCTGTCAACAATCTGACACAGACAGTAGATCACCTGCTACTACACTGTCGTCAACAATCTGAGACAGTAGATCACCTGCTACTACACTGCTGTCAACAATCTGAGACAGTAGATCACCTGCTACTACACTGTCATCAACAATCTGAGACAGTAGATCACCTGCTACTACACTGTCATCAACAATCTGAGACAGTAGATCACCTGCTACTACACTGCTGTCAACAATCTGAGACAGACAGTAGATCACCTGCTACTACACTGTCGTCAACAATCTGAGACAGACAGTAGATCACCTGCTACTACACTGTCGTCAACAATGTGAGACAGACTGTAGATCACCTGCTACTACACTGTCGTCAACAATCTTAGACAGACAGTAGATCACCTGCTACTACACTGTCATCAACAATCTGAGACAGTAGATCACCTGCTACTACACTGTCGTCAACAATCTGAGACAGTAGATCACCTGCTACTACACTGTCATCAACAATCTGAGACAGTAGATCACCTGCTACTACACTGTCATCAACAATCTGAGACAGTAGATCACCTGCTACTACACTGTCGTCAAAAATCTGAGACAGTAGATCACCTGCTACTACACTGTCGTCAACAATCTGAGACAGTAGATCACCTGCTACTACACTGTCAACAATCTGAGACATTAGATCACCTGCTACTACACTGTCAACAATCTGAGACAGTAGATCACCTGCTACTACACTGTCGTCAACAATCTGAGACAGACAGTAGATCACCTGCTACTACACTGTCATCAACAATCTGAGACAGTAGATCACCTGCTACTACACTGTCAACAATCTGAGACAGTAGATCACCTGCTACTACACTGTCAACAATCTGAGACAGTAGATCACCTGCTACTACACTGTCAACAATCTGAGACAGTAGATCACCTGCTACTACACTGCCGTCAACAATCTGAGACAGACAGTAGATCACCTGCTACTACACTGCCGTCAACAATCTGAGACAGACAGTAGATCACCTGTTACTACACTGTCATCAACAATCTGAGACAGTAGATCATCTGCTACTACACTGTCAACAATCTGAGACAGTAGATCATCTGCTACTACACTGTCAACAATCTGAGACAGTAGATCATCTGCTACTACACTGCCGTCAACAATCTGAGACAGTAGATCACCTGCTGCTACACTGTCGTCAACAATCTCAGACAGTAGATCACCTGCTACTACACTGTCATCAACAATCTGAGACAGTAGATCACCTGCTACTACACTGTCGTCAACAATCTGAGACAGTAGATCACCTGCTACTACACTGTCGTCAACAATCTAAGACAGTAGATCACCTGCTACTACACTGTCGTCAACAATCTGAGACAGTAGATCACCTGCTACTACACTGTCGTCAACAATCTCAGACAGTAGATCACCTGCTACTACACTGTCGTCAACAATCTCAGACAGTAGATCACCTGCTACTACACTGTCAACAATCTGAGACAGTAGATCATCTGCTACTACACTGCCGTCAACAATCTGAGACAGTAGATCACCTGCTACTACACTGTCGTCAACAATCTGAGACAGTAGATCACCTGCTACTACACTGTCGTCAACAATCTGAGACAGTAGATCACCTGCTACTACACTGCCGTCAACAATCTGAGACAGACAGTAGATCACCTGCTACTACACTGTCATCAACAATCTAAGACAGTAGATCACCTGCTACTACACTGTCATCAACAATCTGAGACAGTAGATCACCTGCTACTACACTGTCGTCAACAATCTGAGACAGTAGATCACCTGCTACTACACTGTCATCAACAATCTGAGACAGTAGATCACCTGCTACTACACTGCCATCAACAATCTGAGACAGTAGATCACATGCTACTACACTGCCGTCAACAATCTGAGACAGTAGATCACCTGCTACTACACTGCCGTCAACAATCTGAGACAGTAGATCACCTGCTACTACACTGTCGTCAACAATCTGAGACAGTAGATCACCTGCTACTACACTGTCATCAACAATCTGAGACAGTAGATCACCTGCTACTACACTGTCATCAACAATCTGAGACAGTAGATCACCTGCTACTACACTGCCGTCAACAATCTGAGACAGACAGTAGATCACCTGCTACTACACTGTCGTCAACAATCTGAGACAGTAGATCACCTGCTACTACACTGTCGTCAACAATCTGAGACAGTAGATCACCTGCTACTACACTGTCATCAACAATCTGAGACAGTAGATCACCTGCTACTACACTACCGTCAACAATCTGAGACAGTAGATCACCTGCTACTACACTGTCGTCAACAATCTGAGACAGTAGATCACCTGCTACTACACTGTCGTCAACAATCTGAGACAGTAGATCACCTGCTACTACACTGTCGTCAACAATCTGAGACAGTAGATCACCTGCTACTACACTGTTGTCAACAATCTGAGACAGTAGATCACCTGCTACTACACTGTCGTCAACAATCTGAGACAGTAGATCACCTGCTACTACACTGCCGTCAACAATCTGAGACAGTAGATCACCTGCTACTACACTGTTGTCAACAATCTGAGACAGTAGATCACCTGCTACTACACTGTCATCAACAATCTGAGACAGTAGATCACCTGCTACTACACTGTCGCCAACAATCTGAGACAGACAGTAGATCACCTGCTACTACACTGTCGTCAACAATCTGAGACAGTAGATCACCTGCTACTACACTGTCATCAACAATCTGAGACAGTAGATCACCTGCTACTACACTGTCGTCAACAATCTGAGACAGTAGATCACCTGCTACTACACTGTCGTCAACAATCTGAGACAGTAGATCACCTGCTACTACACCGTCAACAATCTGAGACAGTAGATCACCTGCTACTACACCGTCAACAATCTGAGACAGTAGATCACCTGCTACTACACCGTCAACAATCTGAGACAGTAGATCACCTGCTACTACACCGTCAACAATCTGAGACAGTAGATCACCTGCTACTACACCGTCAACAATCTGAGACAGTAGATCACCTGCTACTACACCGTCAACAATCTGAGACAGTAGATCACCTGCTACTACACTGTCGTCAACAATCTGAGACAGTAGATCACCTGCTACTACACCGTCAACAATCTGAGACAGTAGATCACCTGCTACTACACTGTCGTCAACAATCTGAGACAGTAGATCACCTGCTACTACACTGCCGTCAACAATCTGAGACAGTAGATCACCTGCTACTACATTGTCGTCAACAATCTGAGACAGTAGATCACCTGCTACTACACTGTCGTCAACAATCTGAGACAGTAGATCACCTGCTACTACACTGTCGCCAACAATCTGAGACAGACAGTAGATCACCTGCTACTACACTGTCGTCAACAATCTGAGACAGTAGATCACCTGCTACTACACTGTCGCCAACAATCTGAGACAGTAGATCACCTGCTACAACACCTTCACCAACAATCTGAGACAGTAGATCACCTGCTATTACACTGTCACCAACAATCTGAGACAGTAGATCACCTGCTACTACACTGTCACCAACAATCTGAGACAGTAGATCACCTGCTACTACACTGTCGTCAACAATCTGAGACAGTAGATCACCTGCTACTACACTGTCGTCAACAATCTGAGACAGTAGATCACCTGCTACTACACTGTCGTCAACAATCTGAGACAGTAGATCACCTGCTACTACACTGTCGTCAACAATCTGAGACAGACAGTAGATCACCCACTACTACACTGTCGTCAACAATCTGAGACAGTAGATCACCTGCTACTACACTGCCGTCAACAATCTGAGACAGACAGTAGATCACCCGCTACTACACTGTCGTCAACAATCTGAGACAGTAGATCACCTGCTACTACACTGCCGTCAATAATCTGAGACAGTAGATCACCTGCTACTACACTGTCATCAACAATCTGAGACAGTAGATCACCTGCTACTACACTGTCATCAACAATCTGAGACAGTAGATCACCTGCTACTACACTGCCGTCAACAATCTGAGACAGTAGATCACCTGCTACTACACTGTCATCAACAATCTGAGACAGTAGATCACCTGCTACTACACTGTCGTCAACAACCTGAGACAGTAGATCACCTGCTACTACACTGTCATCAACAATCTGAGACAGACAGTAGATCACCTGCTACTACACTGTCGTCAACAACCTGAGACAGTAGATAACCTGCTACTACACTGTCATCAACAATCTGAGACAGTAGATCACCTGCTACTACACTGTCATCAACAATCTGAGACAGTAGATCACCTGCTACTACACTGCCACCAACAATCTGAGACAGTAGATCACCTGCTACTACACTGTCATCAACAATCTGAGACAGTAGATCACCTGCTACTACACTGTCGTCAACAATCTGAGATAGACAGTAGATCACCTGCTACTACACTGTCATCAACAATCTGAGACAGTAGATCACCTGCTACTACACTGTCATCAACAATCTGAGACAGTAGATCACCTGCTACTACACTGTCATCAACAATCTGAGACAGTAGATCACATGCTACTACACTGTCATCAACAATCTGAGACAGTAGATCACCTGCTACTACACTGTCATCAACAATCTGAGACAGTAGATCACCTGCTACTACACTGTCATCAACAATCTGAGACAGTAAATAACCTGCTACTACACTGTCAACAATCTGAGACAGTAGATCACCTGCTACTACACTGTCAACAATCTGAGACAGCAGATCACCTGCTACTACACTGCCGCCAACAATCTGAGACAGTAGATCACCTGCTACTACACTGTCATCAACAATCTGAGACAGTAGATCACCTGCTACTACACTGTCGCCAACAATCTGAGACAGTAGATCACCTGCTACTACACTGCCGTCAACAATCTGAGACAGTAGATCACCTGCTACTACACTGTCGTCAACAATCTGAGACAGTAGATCACCTGCTACTACACTGTCATCAACAATCTGAGACAGTAGATCACCTGCTACTGCACTGTCATCAACAATCTGAGACAGTAGATCACCTGCTACTACACTGCCGTCAACAATCTGAGACAGTAGATCACCTGCTACTACACTGTCGTCAACAATCTGAGACAGTAGATCACCTGCTACTACACTGCCGTCAACAATCTGAGACAGTAGATCACCTGCTACTACACTGCCGTCAACAACCTGAGACAGTAGATCACCTGCTACTACACTGTCATCAACAATCTGAGACAGTAGATCACCTGCTACTACACTGTCATCAACAATCTGAGACAGTAGATCACCTGCTACTACACTGCCGTCAATAATCTGAGACAGTAGATCACCTGCTACTACACTGTCATCAACAATCTGAGACAGTAGATCACCTGCTACTACACTGCCGTCAATAATCTGAGACAGTAGATCACCTGCTACTACACTGCCGTCAACAATCTGAGACAGTAGATCACCTGCTACTACACTGTCGTCAACAATCTGAGACAGTAGATCACCTGCTACTACACTGTCATCAACAATCTGAGACAGTAGATCACCTGCTACTACACTGTCGTCAACAATCTGAGACAGTAGATCACCTGCTACTACACTGTCGTCAACAATCTGAGACAGTAGATCACCTGCTACTACACTGTCGTCAACAATCTGAGACAGTAGATCACCTGCTACTACACTGTCGTCAACAATCTGAGACAGTAGATCACCTGCTACTACACTGTCGTCAACAATCTGAGACAGTAGATCACCTGCTACTACACTGTCAACAATCTGAGACAGTAGATCACCTGCTACTACACTGCCGTCAACAATCTGAGACAGTAGATCACCTGCTACTACACTGTCGTCAACAATCTGAGACAGTAGATCACCTGCTACTACACTGTCGTCAACAATCTGAGACAGTAGATCACCTGCTACTACACTGCCGTCAACAATCTGAGAGACAGTAGATCACCTGCTACTACACTGTCATCAACAATCTGAGACAGTAGATCACCTGCTACTACACTGTCATCAACAATCTGAGACAGTAGATCACCTGCTACTACACTGTCGTCAACAATCTGAGACAGTAGATCACCTGCTACTACACTGTCGTCAACAATCTGAGACAGTAGATCACCTGCTACTACACTGTCATCAACAATCTGAGACAGTAGATCACCTGCTACTACACTGCCGTCAACAATCTGAGACAGTAGATCACCTGCTACTACACTGTCGTCAACAATCTGAGACAGTAGATCACCTGCTACTACACTGTCGTCAACAATCTGAGACAGTAGATCACCTGCTACTACACTGTCATCAACAATCTGAGACAGTAGATCACCTGCTACTACACTGTCGTCAACAATCTGAGACAGTAGATCACCTGCTACTACACTGTCGTCAACAATCTGAGACAGACAGTAGATCACCTGCTACTACACTGTCGTCAACAATCTGAGACAGTAGATCACCTGCTACTACACTGTCGTCAACAATCTGAGACAGTAGATCACCTGCTACTACACTGTCATCAACAATCTGAGACAGTAGATCACCTGCTACTACACTGTCGTCAACAATCTGAGACAGTAGATCACCTGCTACTACACTGTCGTCAACAATCTGAGACAGTAGATCACCTGCTACTACACTGTCGTCAACAATCTGAGACAGTAGATCACCTGCTACTACACTGTCGTCAACAATCTGAGACAGTAGATCACCTGCTACTACACTGTCGTCAACAATCTGAGACAGTAGATCACCTGCTACTACACTGTCGTCAACAATCTGAGACAGTAGATCACCTGCTACTACACTGTCGTCAACAATCTGAGACAGTAGATCACCTGCTACTACACTGTCGTCAACAATCTGAGACAGTAGATCACCTGCTACTACACTGTCATCAACAATCTGAGACAGTAGATCACCTGCTACTACACTGTCGTCAACAATCTGAGACAGACAGTAGATCACCTGCTACTACACTGTCGTCAACAATCTGAGACAGTAGATCACCTGCTACTACACTGTCGTCAACAATCTGAGACAGTAGATCACCTGCTACTACACTGTCGTCAACAATCTGAGACAGTAGATCACCTGCTACTACACTGTCGTCAACAATCTGAGACAGTAGATCACCTGCTACTACACTGTCGTCAACAATCTGAGACAGTAGATCACCTGCTACTACACTGTCGTCAACAATCTGAGACAGTAGATCACCTGCTACTACACTGTCGTCAACAATCTGAGACAGTAGATCACCTGCTACTACACTGTCGTCAACAATCTGAGACAGTAGATCACCTGCTACTACACGTCAACAATCTGAGACAGTAGATCACCTGCTACTACACTGTCAACAATCTGAGACAGTAGATCACCTGCTACTACACTGTCATCAACAATCTGAGACAGTAGATCACCTGCTACTACACTGTCAACAATCTGAGACAGTAGATCACCTGCTACTACACTGTCGTCAACAATCTGAGACAGTAGATCACCTGCTACTACACTGTCGTCAACAATCTGAGACAGTAGATCACCTGCTACTACACTGTCGTCAACAATCTGAGACAGTAGATCACCTGCTACTACACTGTCGTCAACAATCTGAGACAGTAGATCACCTGCTACTACACTGTCGTCAACAATCTGAGAGACAGTAGATCACCTGCTACTACACTGTCGTCAACAATCTGAGACAGTAGATCACCTGCTACTACACTGTCGTCAACAATCTGAGACAGTAGATCACCTGCTACTACACTGTCATCAACAATCTGAGACAGTAGATCACCTGCTACTACACTGTCGTCAACAATCTGAGACAGTAGATCACCTGCTACTACACTGTCATCAACAATCTGAGACAGTAGATCACCTGCTACTACACTGTCGTCAACAATCAACAATCTGAGACAGTAGATCACCTGCTACTACACTGTCGTCAACAATCTGAGACAGTAGATCACCTGCTACTACACTGTCGTCAACAATCTGAGACAGTAGATCACCTGCTACTACACTGTCGTCAACAATCTGAGACAGTAGATCACCTGCTACTACACTGTCGTCAACAATCTGAGACAGTAGATCACCTGCTACTACACTGTCGTCAACAATCTGAGACAGACAGTAGATCACCTGCTACTACACTGTCGTCAACAATCTGAGACAGTAGATCACCTGCTACTACACTGTCGTCAACAATCTGAGACAGTAGATCACCTGCTACTACACTGTCATCAACAATCTGAGACAGTAGATCACCTGCTACTACACTGTCATCAACAATCTGAGACAGTAGATCACCTGCTACTACACTGCCGTCAACAATCTGAGACAGTAGATCACCTGCTACTACACTGTCATCAACAATCTGAGACAGTAGATCACCTGCTACTACACTGTCGTCAACAATCTGAGACAGTAGATCACCTGCTACTACACTGTCATCAACAATCTGAGACAGACAGTAGATCACCTGCTACTACACTGTCGTCAACAATCTGAGACAGTAGATCACCTGCTACTACACTGTCGTCAACAATCTGAGACAGTAGATCACCTGCTACTACACTGTCATCAACAATCTGAGACAGTAGATCACCTGCTACTACACTGTCACCAACAATCTGAGACAGTAGATCACCTGCTACTACACTGTCATCAACAATCTGAGACAGTAGATCACCTGCTACTACACTGTCGTCAACAATCTGAGACAGACAGTAGATCACCTGCTACTACACTGTCATCAACAATCTGAGACAGTAGATCACCTGCTACTACACTGTCGTCAACAATCTGAGACAGTAGATCACCTGCTACTACACTGTCGTCAACAATCTGAGACAGTAGATCACCTGCTACTACACTGTCATCAACAATCTGAGACAGTAGATCACCTGCTACTACACTGTCATCAACAATCTGAGACAGTAGATCACCTGCTACTACACTGTCATCAACAATCTGAGACAGTAGATCACCTGCTACTACACTGTCATCAACAATCTGAGACAGTAGATCACCTGCTACTACACTGTCAACAATCTGAGACAGTAGATCACCTGCTACTACACTGTCGTCAACAATCTGAGACAGTAGATCACCTGCTACTACACTGTCATCAACAATCTGAGACAGTAGATCACCTGCTACTACACTGTCGTCAACAATCTGAGACAGTAGATCACCTGCTACTACACTGTCGTCAACAATCTGAGACAGTAGATCACCTGCTACTACACTGTCGTCAACAATCTGAGACAGTAGATCACCTGCTACTACACTGTCATCAACAATCTGAGACAGTAGATCACCTGCTACTACACTGTCATCAACAATCTGAGACAGTAGATCACCTGCTACTACACTGTCGTCAACAATCTGAGACAGTAGATCACCTGCTACTACACTGTCGTCAACAATCTGAGACAGTAGATCACCTGCTACTACACTGTCGTCAACAATCTGAGACAGTAGATCACCTGCTACTACACTGTCGTCAACAATCTGAGACAGTAGATCACCTGCTACTACACTGTCATCAACAATCTGAGACAGTAGATCACCTGCTACTACACTGTCATCAACAATCTGAGACAGTAGATCACCTGCTACTACACTGTCGTCAACAATCTGAGACAGTAGATCACCTGCTACTACACTGTCATCAACAATCTGAGACAGTAGATCACCTGCTACTACACTGTCGTCAACAATCTGAGACAGTAGATCACCTGCTACTACACTGTCGTCAACAATCTGAGACAGTAGATCACCTGCTACTACACTGTCGTCAACAATCTGAGACAGTAGATCACCTGCTACTACACTGTCGTCAACAATCTGAGACAGTAGATCACCTGCTACTACACTGTCGTCAACAATCTGAGACAGTAGATCACCTGCTACTACACTGTCGTCAACAATCTGAGACAGTAGATCACCTGCTACTACACTGTCGTCAACAATCTGAGACAGTAGATCACCTGCTACTACACTGTCATCAACAATCTGAGACAGTAGATCACCTGCTACTACACTGTCGTCAACAATCTGAGACAGTAGATCACCTGCTACTACACTGTCATCAACAATCTGAGACAGTAGATCACCTGCTACTACACTGTCGTCAACAATCTGAGACAGTAGATCACCTGCTACTACACTGTCGTCAACAATCTGAGACAGACAGTAGATCACCTGCTACTACACTGTCGTCAACAATCTGAGACAGTAGATCACCTGCTACTACACTGTCGTCAACAATCTGAGACAGTAGATCACCTGCTACTACACTGTCGTCAACAATCTGAGACAGACAGTAGATCACCTGCTACTACACTGTCGTCAACAATCTGAGACAGTAGATCACCTGCTACTACACTGTCATCAACAATCTGAGACAGTAGATCACCTGCTACTACACTGTCGTCAACAATCTGAGACAGTAGATCACCTGCTACTACACTGTCGTCAACAATCTGAGACAGTAGATCACCTGCTACTACACTGTCAACAATCTGAGACAGTAGATCACCTGCTACTACACTGTCGTCAACAATCTGAGACAGTAGATCACCTGCTACTACACTGTCGTCAACAATCTGAGACAGTAGATCACCTGCTACTACACTGTCGTCAACAATCTGAGACAGTAGATCACCTGCTACTACACCGTCAACAATCTGAGACAGTAGATCACCTGCTACTACACCGTCAACAATCTGAGACAGTAGATCACCTGCTACTACACTGTCGTCAACAATCTGAGACAGTAGATCACCTGCTACTACACCGTCAACAATCTGAGACAGTAGATCACCTGCTACTACACTGTCGTCAACAATCTGAGACAGTAGATCACCTGCTACTACACTGTCGTCAACAATCTGAGACAGTAGATCACCTGCTACTACACTGTCGTCAACAATCTGAGACAGTAGATCACCTGCTACTACACTGTCGTCAACAATCTGAGACAGTAGATCACCTGCTACTACACTGTCGTCAACAATCTGAGACAGTAGATCACCTGCTACTACACTGTCGTCAACAATCTGAGACAGTAGATCACCTGCTACTACACTGTCGTCAACAATCTGAGAGACAGTAGATCACCTGCTACTACACTGTCATCAACAATCTGAGACAGTAGATCACCTGCTACTACACTGTCGTCAACAATCTGAGACAGTAGATCACCTGCTACTACACTGTCATCAACAATCTGAGACAGTAGATCACCTGCTACTACACTGTCGTCAACAATCTGAGACAGTAGATCACCTGCTACTACACTGTCGTCAACAATCTGAGACAGTAGATCACCTGCTACTACACTGTCGTCAACAATCTGAGACAGTAGATCACCTGCTACTACACTGTCAACAATCTGAGACAGTAGATCACCTGCTACTACACTGTCAACAATCTGAGACAGTAGATCACCTGCTACTACACTGTCGTCAACAATCTGAGACAGTAGATCACCTGCTACTACACTGTCATCAACAATCTGAGACAGTAGATCACCTGCTACTACACTGTCGTCAACAATCTGAGACAGTAGATCACCTGCTACTACACTGTCGTCAACAATCTGAGACAGTAGATCACCTGCTACTACACTGTCGTCAACAATCTGAGACAGTAGATCACCTGCTACTACACTGTCGTCAACAATCTGAGACAGTAGATCACCTGCTACTACACTGTCGTCAACAATCTGAGACAGTAGATCACCTGCTACTACACTGTCGTCAACAATCTGAGACAGTAGATCACCTGCTACTACACTGTCGTCAACAATCTGAGACAGTAGATCACCTGCTACTACACTGTCGTCAACAATCTGAGACAGTAGATCACCTGCTACTACACTGTCGTCAACAATCTGAGACAGTAGATCACCTGCTACTACACTGTCGTCAACAATCTGAGACAGTAGATCACCTGCTACTACACTGTCATCAACAATCTGAGACAGTAGATCACCTGCTACTACACTGTCGTCAACAATCTGAGACAGTAGATCACCTGCTACTACACTGTCGTCAACAATCTGAGACAGTAGATCACCTGCTACTACACTGTCGTCAACAATCTGAGACAGTAGATCACCTGCTACTACACTGTCGTCAACAATCTGAGACAGTAGATCACCTGCTACTACACTGTCGTCAACAATCTGAGACAGTAGATCACCTGCTACTACACTGTCGTCAACAATCTGAGACAGTAGATCACCTGCTACTACACTGTCGTCAACAATCTGAGACAGTAGATCACCTGCTACTACACTGTCATCAACAATCTGAGACAGTAGATCACCTGCTACTACACTGTCGTCAACAATCTGAGACAGTAGATCACCTGCTACTACACTGTCGTCAACAATCTGAGACAGTAGATCACCTGCTACTACACTGTCGTCAACAATCTGAGACAGTAGATCACCTGCTACTACACTGTCGTCAACAATCTGAGACAGTAGATCACCTGCTACTACACTGTCGTCAACAATCTGAGACAGTAGATCACCTGCTACTACACTGTCGTCAACAATCTGAGACAGTAGATCACCTGCTACTACACTGTCGTCAACAATCTGAGACAGTAGATCACCTGCTACTACACTGTCAACAATCTGAGACAGTAGATCACCTGCTACTACACTGTCGTCAACAATCTGAGACAGTAGATCACCTGCTACTACACTGTCATCAACAATCTGAGACAGTAGATCACCTGCTACTACACTGTCGTCAACAATCTGAGACAGTAGATCACCTGCTACTACACTGTCGTCAACAATCTGAGACAGACAGTAGATCACCTGCTACTACACTGTCGTCAACAATCTGAGACAGTAGATCACCTGCTACTACACTGTCATCAACAATCTGAGACAGTAGATCACCTGCTACTACACTGTCTCAACAATCTGAGACAGACAGTAGATCACCTGCTACTACACTGTCGTCAACAATCTGAGACAGTAGATCACCTGCTACTACACTGTCGTCAACAATCTGAGACAGTAGATCACCTGCTACTACACTGTCGTCAACAATCTGAGACAGTAGATCACCTGCTACTACACTGTCGTCAACAATCTGAGACAGTAGATCACCTGCTACTACACCGTCAACAATCTGAGACAGTAGATCACCTGCTACTACACCGTCAACAATCTGAGACAGTAGATCACCTGCTACTACACTGTCGTCAACAATCTGAGACAGTAGATCACCTGCTACTACACGTCAACAATCTGAGACAGTAGATCACCTGCTACTACACGTCAACAATCTGAGACAGTAGATCACCTGCTACTACACTGTCAACAATCTGAGACAGTAGATCACCTGCTACTACACTGTCGTCAACAATCTGAGACAGTAGATCACCTGCTACTACACCGTCAACAATCTGAGACAGTAGATCACCTGCTACTACACTGTCGTCAACAATCTGAGACAGTAGATCACCTGCTACTACACTGTCGTCAACAATCTGAGACAGTAGATCACCTGCTACTACACTGTCGTCAACAATCTGAGACAGTAGATCACCTGCTACTACACTGTCGTCAACAATCTGAGACAGTAGATCACCTGCTACTACACTGTCGTCAACAATCTGAGACAGACAGTAGATCACCTGCTACTACACTGTCGTCAACAATCTGAGACAGTAGATCACCTGCTACTACACTGTCGTCAACAATCTGAGACAGTAGATCACCTGCTACTACACTGTCACCAACAATCTGAGACAGTAGATCACCTGCTACTACACTGTCATCAACAATCTGAGACAGTAGATCACCTGCTACTACACTGTCATCAACAATCTGAGACAGTAGATCACCTGCTACTACACTGTCGTCAACAATCTGAGACAGTAGATCACCTGCTACTACACTGTCGTCAACAATCTGAGACAGTAGATCACCTGCTACTACACTGTCGTCAACAATCTGAGACAGTAGATCACCTGCTACTACACTGTCGTCAACAATCTGAGACAGACAGTAGATCACCTGCTACTACACTGTCGTCAACAATCTGAGAGATCAGTAGATCACCTGCTACTACACTGCCGTCAACAATCTGAGACAGACAGTAGATCACCTGCTACTACACTGTCGTCAACAATCTGAGACAGTAGATCACCTGCTACTACACTGTCGTCAACAATCTGAGACAGTAGATCACCTGCTACTACACTGTCATCAACAATCTGAGACAGTAGATCACCTGCTACTACACTGTCATCAACAATCTGAGACAGTAGATCACCTGCTACTACACTGTCGTCAACAATCTGAGACAGTAGATCACCTGCTACTACACTGTCATCAACAATCTGAGACAGTAGATCACCTGCTACTACACTGTCGTCAACAATCTGAGACAGTAGATCACCTGCTACTACACTGTCATCAACAATCTGAGACAGACAGTAGATCACCTGCTACTACACTGTCGTCAACAATCTGAGACAGTAGATCACCTGCTACTACACTGTCATCAACAATCTGAGACAGTAGATCACCTGCTACTACACTGTCATCAACAATCTGAGACAGTAGATCACCTGCTACTACACTGTCGTCAACAATCTGAGACAGTAGATCACCTGCTACTACACTGTCATCAACAATCTGAGACAGTAGATCACCTGCTACTACACTGTCGTCAACAATCTGAGAGACAGTAGATCACCTGCTACTACACTGTCATCAACAATCTGAGACAGTAGATCACCTGCTACTACACTGTCATCAACAATCTGAGACAGTAGATCACCTGCTACTACACTGTCGTCAACAATCTGAGACAGTAGATCACCTGCTACTACACTGTCATCAACAATCTGAGACAGTAGATCACCTGCTACTACACTGTCATCAACAATCTGAGACAGTAGATCACCTGCTACTACACTGTCATCAACAATCTGAGACAGTAGATCACCTGCTACTACACTGTCAACAATCTGAGACAGTAGATCACCTGCTACTACACTGTCAACAATCTGAGACAGTAGATCACCTGCTACTACACTGTCGTCAACAATCTGAGACAGTAGATCACCTGCTACTACACTGTCATCAACAATCTGAGACAGTAGATCACCTGCTACTACACTGTCGTCAACAATCTGAGACAGTAGATCACCTGCTACTACACTGTCGTCAACAATCCGATCAACACATCTGAGACAGTAGATCACCTGCTACTACACTGTCGTCAACAATCTGAGACAGTAGATCACCTGCTACTACACTGTCATCAACAATCTGAGACAGTAGATCACCTGCTACTACACTGTCGTCAACAATCTGAGACAGTAGATCACCTGCTACTACACTGCCGTCAACAATCTGAGACAGTAGATCACCTGCTACTACACTGTCGTCAACAATCTGAGACAGTAGATCACCTGCTACTACACTGCCGTCAACAATCTGAGACAGTAGATCACCTGCTACTACACTGCCGTCAACAATCTGAGACAGTAGATCACCTGCTACTACACTGTCATCAACAATCTGAGACAGTAGATCACCTGCTACTACACTGTCATCAACAATCTGAGACAGTAGATCACCTGCTACTACACTGCCGTCAACAATCTGAGACAGTAGATCACCTGCTACTACACTGTCATCAACAATCTGAGACAGTAGATCACCTGCTACTACACTGTCGTCAACAATCTGAGACAGTAGATCACCTGCTACTACACTGTCGTCAACAATCTGAGACAGTAGATCACCTGCTACTACACTGTCGTCAACAATCTGAGACAGTAGATCACCTGCTACTACACTGTCGTCAACAATCTGAGACAGTAGATCACCTGCTACTACACTGTCGTCAACAATCTGAGACAGTAGATCACCTGCTACTACACTGTCGTCAACAATCTGAGACAGTAGATCACCTGCTACTACACTGTCGTCAACAATCTGAGACAGTAGATCACCTGCTACTACACTGTCATCAACAATCTGAGACAGTAGATCACCTGCTACTACACTGTCGTCAACAATCTGAGACAGTAGATCACCTGCTACTACACTGTCATCAACAATCTGAGACAGTAGATCACCTGCTACTACACTGTCGTCAACAATCTGAGACAGTAGATCACCTGCTACTACACTGTCGTCAACAATCTGAGACAGACAGTAGATCACCTGCTACTACACTGTCGTCAACAATCTGAGACAGTAGATCACCTGCTACTACACTGTCGTCAACAATCTGAGACAGTAGATCACCTGCTACTACACTGTCGTCAACAATCTGAGACAGACAGTAGATCACCTGCTACTACACTGTCATCAACAATCTGAGACAGTAGATCACCTGCTACTACACTGTCGCCAACAATCTGAGACAGTAGATCACCTGCTACTACACTGTCATCAACAATCTGAGACAGTAGATCACCTGCTACTACACTGTCATCAACAATCTGAGACAGTAGATCACCTGCTACTACACTGCCGTCAACAATCTGAGACAGACAGTAGATCACCTGCTACTACACTGTCATCAACAATCTGAGACAGTAGATCACCTGCTACTACACTGTCATCAACAATCTGAGACAGTAGATCACCTGCTACTACACTGTCGTCAACAATCTGAGACAGTAGATCACCTGCTACTACACTGTCGTCAACAATCTGAGACAGTAGATCACCTGCTACTACACTGTCATCAACAATCTGAGAGACAGTAGATCACCTGCTACTACACTGTCGTCAACAATCTGAGACAGTAGATCACCTGCTACTACACTGTCGTCAACAATCTGAGACAGACAGTAGATCACCTGCTACTACACTGTCATCAACAATCTGAGACAGTAGATCACCTGCTACTACACTGTCATCAACAATCTGAGACAGTAGATCACCTGCTACTACACTGTCAGTCAACAATCTGAGACAGTAGATCACCTGCTACTACACTGTCGTCAACAATCTGAGACAGACAGTAGATCACCTGCTACTACACTGTCATCAACAATCTGAGACAGTAGATCACCTGCTACTACACTGTCGTCAACAATCTGAGACAGTAGATCACCTGCTACTACACTGTCGTCAACAATCTGAGACAGTAGATCACCTGCTACTACACTGTCGTCAACAATCTGAGACAGACAGTAGATCACCTGCTACTACACTGTCGTCAACAATCTGAGACAGTAGATCACCTGCTACTACACTGTCATCAACAATCTGAGAGACAGTAGATCACCTGCTACTACACTGTCGTCAACAATCTGAGACAGACAGTAGATCACCTGCTACTACACTGTCGTCAACAATCTGAGACAGACAGTAGATCACCTGCTACTACACTGTCGTCAACAATCTGAGACAGACAGTAGATCACCTGCTACTACACTGTCGTCAACAATCTGAGACAGACAGTAGATCACCTGCTACTACACTGTCGTCAACAATCTGAGAGACAGTAGATCACCTGCTACTACACTGTCGTCAACAATCTGAGACAGACAGTAGATCACCTGCTACTACACTGTCGTCAACAATCTGAGACAGTAGATCACCTGCTACTACACTGTCGTCAACAATCTGAGACAGTAGATCACCTGCTACTACACTGTCTTCAACAATCTGAGACAGTAGATCACCTGCTACTACACTGTCGTCAACAATCTGAGACAGTAGATCACCTGCTACTACACTGTCATCAACAATCTGACAGACAGTAGATCACCTGCTACTACACTGTCATCAACAATCTGACAGACAGTAGATCACCTGCTACTACACTGTCATCAACAATCTGAGACAGACAGTAGATCACCTGCTACTACACTGTCATCAACAATCTGAGACAGACAGTAGATCACCTGCTACTACACTGTCGTCAACAATCTGAGACAGACAGTAGATCACCTGCTACTACACTGTCGTCAACAATCTGAGACAGACAGTAGATCACCTGCTACTACACTGTCGTCAACAATCTGAGACAGTAGATCACCTGCTACTACACTGTCGTCAACAATCTGAGACAGTAGATCACCTGCTACTACACTGTCATCAACAATCTGAGACAGACAGTAGATCACCTGCTACTACACTGTCGTCAACAATGTGAGACAGAGAGTAGATCACCTGCTACTACACTGTCGTCAACAATCTGAGACAGACAGTAGATCACTGCTACTACACTGTCGTCAACAATCTGAGACAGACAGTAGATCACCTGCTACTACACTGTCATCAACAATCTGAGACAGACAGTAGATCACCTGCTACTACACTGTCGTCAACAATCTGAGACAGACAGTAGATCACCTGCTACTACACTGTCGTCAACAATCTGAGACAGACAGTAGATCACCTGCTACTACACTGTCGTCAACAATCTGAGACAGTAGATCACCTGCTACTACACTGTCGTCAACAATCTGAGACAGTAGATCACCTGCTACTACACTGTCGCCAACAATCTGAGACAGTAGATCACCTGCTACTACACTGTCATCAACAATCTGAGACAGTAGATCACCTGCACTACTACACTGTCGTCAACAATCTGAGACAGTAGATCACCTGCTACTACACTGTCATCAACAATCTGAGACAGTAGATCACCTGCTACTACACTGTCATCAACAATCTGAGACAGTAGATCACCTGCTACTACACTGCCGTCAACAATCTGAGACAGTAGATCACCTGCTACTACACTGTCGTCAACAATCTGAGAGACAGTAGATCACCTGCTACTACACTGTCATCAACAATCTGAGACAGTAGATCACCTGCTACTACACTGTCGTCAACAATCTGAGACAGACAGTAGATCACCTGCTACTACACTGTCATCAACAATCTGAGACAGTAGATCACCTGCTACTACACTGCAGTGTCGTCAACAATCTGAGACAGTAGATCACCTGCTACTACACTGTCGTCAACAATCTGAGACAGTAGATCACCTGCTACTACACTGTCACAAACAATCTGAGACAGTAGATCACCTGCTACTACACTGTCGTCAACAATCTGAGACAGTAGATCACCTGCTACTACACTGTCACCAACAATCTGAGACAGACAGTAGATCACCTGCTACTACACTGTCACCAACAATCTGAGACAGACAGTAGATCACCTGCTACTACACTGTCGTCAACAATCTGAGACAGACAGTAGATCACCTGCTACTACACTGTCGTCAACAATCTGAGACAGTAGATCACCTGCTACTACACTGTCGTCAACAATCTGAGACAGTAGATCACCTGCTACTACACTGTCGTCAACAATCTGAGACAGTAGATCACCTGCTACTACACTGTCATCAACAATCTGAGACAGTAGATCACCTGCTACTACACTGTCATCAACAATCTGAGACAGTAGATCACCTGCTACTACACTGTCATCAACAATCTGAGACAGTAGATCACCTGCTACTACACTGTCATCAACAATCTGAGACAGTAGATCACCTGCTACTACACTGTCAAACAATCTGAGACAGTAGATCACCTGCTACTACACTGTCAACAATCTGAGACAGTAGATCACCTGCTACTACACTGTCACAACAATCTGAGACAGTAGATCACCTGCTACTACACTGTCATCAACAATCTGAGACAGTAGCCACTCACCTGCTACTACACTGTCCTACCACCGTCAACAATCTGAGACAGTAGATCACCTGCTACTACACTGTCGTCAACAATCTGAGACAGTAGATCACCTGCTACTACACTGTCATCAACAATCTGAGACAGTAGATCACCTGCTACTACACTGTCATCAACAATCTGAGACAGTAGATCACCTGCTACTACACTGTCATCAACAATCTGAGACAGTAGATCACCTGCTACTACACTGCCGTCAACAATCTGAGACAGTAGATCACCTGCTACTACACTGTCATCAACAATCTGAGACAGTAGATCACCTGCTACTACACTGTCGTCAACAATCTGAGACAGTAGATCACCTGCTACTACACTGTCGTCAACAATCTGAGACAGTAGATCACCTGCTACTACACTGTCATCAACAATCTGAGACAGTAGATCACCTGCTACTACACTGTCGTCAACAATCTGAGACAGTAGATCACCTGCTACTACACTGCCGTCAACAATCTGAGACAGTAGATCACCTGCTACTACACTGTCATCAACAATCTGAGACAGTAGATCACCTGCTACTACACTGTCGTCAACAATCTGAGACAGTAGATCACCTGCTACTACACTGTCGTCAACAATCTGAGACAGTAGATCACCTGCTACTACACTGTCATCAACAATCTGAGACAGTAGATCACCTGCTACTACACTGTCGTCAACAATCTGAGACAGTAGATCACCTGCTACTACACTGTCGTCAACAATCTGAGACAGTAGATCACCTGCTACTACACTGTCGTCAACAATCTGAGACAGTAGATCACCTGCTACTACACTGTCGTCAACAATCTGAGACAGTAGATCACCTGCTACTACACTGTCATCAACAATCTGAGACAGTAGATCACCTGCTACTACACTGTCGTCAACAATCTGAGACAGTAGATCACCTGCTACTACACTGTCATCAACAATCTGAGACAGTAGATCACCTGCTACTACACTGCCGTCAACAATCTGAGACAGTAGATCACCTGCTACTACACTGTCGTCAACAATCTGAGACAGACAGTAGATCACCTGCTACTACACTGCCTCAACAATCTGAGACAGTAGATCACCTGCTACTACACTGTCGTCAACAATCTGAGACAGCACCTAGACACACACTGCTACTACACTGTCGTCAACAATCTGAGACAGACAGTAGATCACCTGCTACTACACTGTCATCAACAATCTGAGACAGTAGATCACCTGCTACTACACTGTCATCAACAATCTGAGACAGTAGATCACCTGCTACTACACTGTCGTCAACAATCTGAGACAGTAGATCACCTGCTACTACACTGTCATCAACAATCTGAGACAGTAGATCACCTGCTACTACACTGTCGTCAACAATCTGAGACAGTAGATCACCTGCTACTACACTGTCATCAACAATCTGAGACAGTAGATCACACTGCTACTACACTGTCATCAACAATCTGAGACAGTAGATCACCTGCTACTACACTGTCACAACAATCTGAGACAGTAGATCACCTGCTACTACACTGTCGTCAACAATCTGAGACAGTAGATCACCTGCTACTACACTGTCATCAACAATCTGAGACAGACAGTAGATCACCTGCTACTACACTGTCATCAACAATCTGAGACAGTAGATCACCTGCTACTACACTGTCCGTCAACAATCTGAGAGACAGTAGATCACCTGCTACTACACTGTCATCAACAATCTGAGACAGTAGATCACCTGCTACTACACTGTCATCAACAATCTGAGACAGTAGATCACCTGCTACTACACTGTCGTCAACAATCTGAGACAGTAGATCACCTGCTACTACACTGTCGTCAACAACTGAGAGACAGTAGATCACCTGCTACTACACTGTCATCAACAATCTGAGACAGTAGATCACCTGCTACTACACTGTCATCAACAATCTGAGACAGTAGATCACCTGCTACTACACTGTCATCAACAATCTGAGACAGTAGATCACTGCTACTACACTGTCATCAACAATCTGAGACAGACAGTAGATCACCTGCTACTACACTGTCGTCAACAATCTGAGACAGTAGATCACCTGCTACTACACTGTCATCAACAATCTGAGAGACAGTAGATCACCTGCTACTACACTGTCGTCAACAATCTGAGACAGTTTTGTTTCTGTGAAAATATTCATTCATTGAGTGCAGTCTCCCGTCGAAGGTTGGCTACCATGGAGCGCCATTCCATTCTGTCTTTTGCTTTGATGGTGCAGATTGTCATAGACTGACTTGTCCATCTTTTGATGTTACTCGTCCATGTTAGTCGTGGTCTGCCTCTGCCTCTTTTACCTTGTATTTTCCCATTCAGTATTACTTTTAGTAGCCTGTGTCTTTTAACATGGCCCAAAAAAATCATTTGTCTTGTTCTAATTGTGTTTAGTAGTTCTGTTTTCAATTTTAGTTCTTTTAAAACTGCATCGTTTGTTTTCTTTTCTTTCCATCAAATTCGACATCATGTGAAGATATAACTATGTTGATTTCAAGTTTGCTATGGATGCTTCCTATATATGTTACCATGATTTTGCTTGCATAACGATGTAACTGTTCTGAAAGTGGTGTCTTACATACACAGAAGCAATGTTTGTGATATCTTAATCAATTCATGCTTGTGAAAACACAATACACTTTTAGAAACATGACAAATTTGACTCTCATCACAATGAATGATTTCATATTTTAACCACTTATTTTATTCAAGTTATCTTCTAGTTAATGACCGTATCAATCACCGTAGAAGAGGAAGAATATACAGTACAGGTTGCATTACTGAATGAATTATATATATATATCAACACACACTAACATTTGAATAGCTTAATGTAAAGAGTATGCCGGGAGTATGCGAAGAATTGATAATAAGATACATTTATTTAAACATAGCCAGACCTATAATGTCGATATATAGAAACTTCTTGCACGTATTTAGTTCCCTTAGTGTTCACATTTATGCAAATCTACAATCTAACTGCGAGGTTGACACTGAAGGAACAGTCTCACAATTTTAGATTTTTATTCTACGAGGTCTACGGTGGTGATCATTACATGCTGGACAAATAATTGTGAACGATCGAATGAGGTCATTAAATTGAAATAATTATACAAAGGAAAGTGAACAGTCTTCATTTGTAAATGTAATAACATCAAATATAAAAACAAGACATTCAATATTTTAAAATGCCAATGATATGATAAATACTGCTCAACAGTTTTTTTCTTTATTTAAATATTTATTATATATCTAAGTAGCACTTACATTTACTATATATATATATAATGTAAAGTAATATAATTGACATGTTAATGTATTTTCCATGTTTGTTCGCCAAATATTTTTTACAGAACTAACTGTCCGAGCTAAGATGCATTTTAAAAATATAAAGATGATAGATTTAAAGATGAGTTCATGAGACTAATGATAAGAGAGCGTCTCCATTTATGGAGCCTATATTTTGAGAAGTTCATTAAACCAAGGATTAGAGTGACTGCGTTTTTGAAACCAAAGAAGAAATGTGAATTAGTTTAAAAACTAGTCAGAGATAATTAGTTAGGAAACCATCGCAGTAATTTCGATAAGATTATGTAACTTCGGGCAATGTTTTCCATATAACATACAATGATAGCAACTTAGGGAAAGTAATGACTAATGTTAAAAATAACTTGTGGAGAAGGTCACAGGCCTTGTAGGACACGGTGATAAACAGATACTGGCACGATCGGGACTTGTTTCAAACGCTCAATCCATTAGCTAGGGATCGAATCAATCGTTTAGTTCAAGTCGATCACTATAAATTATGTTTAAATGTCATTAGTAGTCGTTATGAGTAAAAGACAGAAATGAAAATTCGATTACGACGTGAAGATAAATAAAACTATGGCATAAATTGTTGATGAATTTTAAAAAAATCCAGAACAGATTATTGATTCCTGATAATCTTCGCTTGCACCTAGGAGCGAAAGAGATCCTAAATGGTGTATCTTTTTTGTTCAAATCATTTTTGTGCGTTTTTGAGATAGAATATAGAGATTTTGGTTTTGTTGATGGGGTGGACAAACCGGTAGGAAAGTGTTTGTAACATGAAAGTTGCGATTAGCTGAAGTTCAAAGGTCATGCCACCACTGATCTATAGTTGAGGAAATCGCCTGATATATTGATTGAACCATGGGATTTGACTACTCGTGTATTTATTGTGTCAACATTGCAAAATGCTGAAGTGTAATTATCACAAATAATAGCACAATTGTTAGTCTTATTGTTACGTAATCAGTTAACTTTCGCCGTGATTGTCATTAACAGTATCAAAGTGGTATACAACATCAATATTCACATTATCACAATTATCACACATAACATAACTACTGTTATCGCTGTCCGTGTTATTATTTTAATTGTAAAGCGAGATCAAATCTAAAGGTCAGCCAAACACACAGTGGTGGACTGCCATTGAGGGAGAAACTTGCGGTCCAAACGGTCTTATAAGAAAAATCATCCTCGAGTACCGCTTGGCGTAGGCGATCATGTCCCTCCACAATCTTCTATCTACAGTGCATCGTAGCAGTTCTGTTGTTGACTGTTTTCCATGCCATGACACCAAGCTATCCAGTATTTTCTCTCTTTGTCGTCTACGATCTCTCTTTCCTTTTATTTTGCCAGTTGTAACCAAGTATTCCAACTTTCCTCTTCTCATGATGTGCCCGAAAAATGTTGATTGTTTCTTTCTGATGTTTTCTAGGAGCTCCCTTTTTGTGTTGGCCTCTTTGAGAACTTCCTCATTGGTCTTTTTAGCTGTCCAGGGAACTTTCAACATTCTTCTGAGAATCCCATCTCTGTGGCCTCCAATCGTCTTTTCATTCGCTTGTCTACTGTCCATGATTCGCTTTCATAAGTCAGAATTGGTTCTATATAGCACAGATGAACTCTCTTTCTCATTTTTATTGACATAGATTTGTTGCATAAGATATTTTTCATCTTCTGAAATGCTATTTTGGCCTGAACTATTCTGCTTTTTATTTCTATGGTGCATCTTCCATCTGATGTAATTATTGTGCCCAGTATTTGAAACGTTGCACTTGTTTCAGATTTGTCTCGTTTATATTTATGCTCCATGATGGTGGTGATTGTTTCTTCGATATAACCATTACTTCTGTTTTCTTACTATTCAGACTGAGACCTTTCTTGTTGCTTTCTTTTACTATTATGTCTATCATTTCTTGTAGTTCGTTCTCTGTCTCTGCTATTAAGACTGTGTCATCCGCATATCGCAAATTATTTATGTTGTGACCGTTGACTTCAATTCCTTTTTTGTCTACTATTGATCTCATAATATGTTTTGTTGTAAAGTGAAAACAAATCCGGCGTCAGTGTTGCAGGGTTTCTTTCAAACTTCTTTCTGACCTTACTACTTGTACTTTCATTTAGACCACACATATATAACTCATCAATCTTTTTAAACAAGTATAAACAAGGTCTTTATTGGTGTTACTTGACATAGCCTATCGGCGATGATGAATGTCAAATAACGTTTGTGTGTGGCAGTTTCGTATTCATAAAGTTCTACCTGTGGTTATCTATCTATCTTGTTGACCGTTTACTCCGTATAGTATTCTTAAGTACATCTGCCTGTCTCTTTCTGATAGTGCTGAGGAACTAGTATCTGAATGTGCTCAGTCTGGCCGAGTGTGGCCGAATTGTCTCGAGTCTGGCTGAGTGTAGCTGAGTCTGCCCGAGTGTAGCTAAATGTCTCTCTAGCTACTGCTCCTCGCCCCAAAAGCATTCTGGGCCTCTCCTCTCCTAATCTCCCTAGTTCCCAGGGTCTCGGGGTTTAAGTCCCAGGTGACCACACCCCCCGACCACTGATACGGCCTAACCTACGTCTCCTGACCGTCACTATCTCTCTAGCTCCGCCTTTTTTTTAATTATCTCTAAAGTCTTATTACTTTAGGAGTCCTGTCGAACCTGTCCATCTTCCTAAGTCCGTCCCCTAACAACTAAAACTCGAGGCGATTTCCAATTCAGAGACTCAAAGAGTAATCACTGCTGAACGTAAAGATAACCTGGTCTTTTGATTACGCGGGGCAGTTTAGTTGTCCGCTTTCATCTCAGGTCTTCACTGGACTTCAAGGCGTCTGCCGATATAAGAGTTTCCTAGGAACCAGCGGCCGTGTCGTTGCGTTACGCAACTTTGTCGACCAGAGCAAACATCTGTCTGGCTTTAGGCTGACCACCTGTACGCATTTCACTGGTAATCTTCAAGTTGATTACGACTCAGCGACTGAGTTGGGTAGACTTAACGTCTCCTTCCTAATCCTCTGAAGAGTGTCTTTTCTACGCCGCCTAAAACTATCCTACTTCACATCGTCATCGCCTCATTCTTTTCTATTCTTCGTCTATTCTTCTATTCTTCATTCTTCTATCTATCTATCCATTTCGCAATCATGACACACTACAGACATATATCACTAACATATCATGAATGACATTTCAGTTGAATTATATTCTATTTAACTCAAAATAAAAACATAGTGTGACTGCTCTCTTTCTACTTCCTTAATGGGCTAACTAATTTCCTTTTTCTCATTGTACATCAATTATTACAACAATTAGAAATACAAATTCAACATCTATAAACTGGAATCTCAAAAGAAAAATCCATCATGTATACAATCATCTTACAACATCGCTCTGCCATGCCACTTTGTTTTGCTTTGAAGCCTCTGACTAACGTGACGTCACTCTGGACCTAGCCTGAATGTAGGCCAGCTAAATTGAGGTCATCGTCTGTTTGTCTATGTCTAACCCACATTTCTTTCCGTCTCTTAATTTAAACTGGTAGGTTCTGTAATTGGTGTTTACATATACAACATTCATAATTCTACAACAATATCATGACATTCAATAAACATCTTTGCGACACAACATGTGTCTCATGTATACAAAACATTTTGTGGAAACATCAATTCTGAAATATTTAAGGCTCGATCGGCCTTCGCACTGTACTCTCTTAATTGCCTAATAAGACGTGTTTAGTCTTTCTTCGGCATCATATCTGTGCCAGTTCTGAAAAAGAAACAAGACCCGTCTACTCTGTTCTCTTATTCTCCCTAAACACGTGCTCTTCTGGCACTGCTAATAAAGTTGTCTGCATAGCAATACGCTTTCTTACAGAATCTCTTAGCCACAGGCTTAATTTACTGGTCAACTCATGTCGGGTCGACAGTCTTCTTATCTGTTCCTTCTCCCCGCATATTCCTAAATTTTAGGCAATTCTCCCCGTCAACATATAATTACATTTTCATAAAATTGTATTTTAAAAATGTGCATTTCACAACATGTTTCTCCTCAAATCATACACCCCACAGTCTTGGACAAACCGACATTGAAGCATAGAGTAATCACAAACACATAGCAATCAAACTATGACTTAAATTTGATACAGAATCTAGTCTGTCTAGACTTCCATCAAAATATCCACAACCACTTCATCCACACATCTGCACACCTCACAGTGCTGTTCCACACTTGGAATTCCTATAGAACTCATAGAGTCTCTCCATCTCGGTCACTGACTCTCTCGTCTCTTCTTAGTCTCCTAAGACTCTCTCCATGCATACTCTATTTCCTGTAAATTCTGAGTTCTCTTACTCTACTCAAACTTTTTAAACCGATGTAAACATGGCTACCATTTTGTTTGTTTTCTTCAGGTGACTCACTAACATCTTCATACATATAGTTCTGTCTCCTCATTAAGGCAACAGTACATTTACAGACTCCTACTCATCATTCAGTGCACACTGACATTATACATATAAAATTCGTCTAAAAGTTAGTAGACTCTTACACCTTATTAGTTACAACATCCACAAGTAAAATAATTACAATTCTTATATGTATGTTTCTTCTTTTTGTATCTTTTATCTCTTCCATCACTAGTGGTTGTCAGGTCTCCTCTTCCTGACCTATGATCTTCTCTGAATTTGTTACCTTTATCTATTTCTTTCTGGTGGTCAACAAACTCTTGCCGTCGTCCCAATCGTATGGCAAAAGGCAGGTCTACTTTGACTCTTTCATCGTCTTTTCTTCTTCTTTCAGCGATAATGGCATCACGTTCTGGTGTTCCCAATGGCCAAAATTTCACTTGCTCTGCCTTTTCTATTTGGGTCTTTTCAAACTCTTCATTTATGGCAGCAACCCTCCTTTCTCGTATTGTAGGCAATCTGTCAGTTTCAGGACGTTTCTTGCTACCTTTTACCCCATCTGCCATATCCTCTAATTCCTTGTCCATTTCACGCGCATATTTATCAGCTGCTTTCTCTAATGCATGAAACACTGCTAGTTCGTTAATTTTCTTCTCAGCACTTTTACTTACAACCTCTACACTATTTGTATCACTGTTGCGTTCTATCCTATCAAGTTTCCCTTTCTCGTTTTCCTTTTTCAAATTTTTCTGTAGTAGATTTCTTTCGCCTTAGAGACGCTACCTCTTCCTCTAAGTCAGACTTCTCTCGTATTAGGTTCTTTACTTTGTCATCTACTTCTGATTTCTCCTTTCTTAAACTTACAACTAAATCCTTGGACACTTTAACTTCACCTAAAAGTTGGCTATTCTGTGCTTTCATCTCATCAACTTCTCGAATCATACATACACTGTGTCTGTCAGTCTCAGACTCTTGTTCTTCAAGCTCTTTAATTCTTGTCTCTAGACACTTGTTTTTGCACTCTAGCCTATCTACTGTGTCTTTCAGCTCTAGTAGCATCAACTCATCTCTTTCACTTCTCTTTTCCATAATTCTTATCTCGGCATCTTTTCTTGATATCACATCTTCTAGGATGTTTGTAGCCACACAGGCGTCTCTAACTTGTTTCTTCACCTCCCTCGTTTGTGTTATCTTATCATTATGTTTAGTTTGTCCTCTAACCTCTACAGTCTGTGTTTGTGCACTGCTTACCTGTGTCACTAATACTTCTCTATCAGTACCTTCTGTTTGTGTAGCACTGTCGATCATTCTGTTCTCAGTCTCTTCTAATTCCTTCTCCTTTCTGATTAATTTGTATTGTTTCAGGCTAGACAGCCTGTTTGTCTTGATGTTTGGCCGTTTGATTTGGACCACTTGGTCGTTCTCGCATCCACGTGCTTGGTTGCGCGCTTCTCTTTGACTCAGAGGGATCTTGCCAACCACGCCAGGGTGTTTGGTTAATATGCTGTGGCCAAAAGTTTGATTTACCATTCACTTTATTAATTTCAATCCTGTCTACACTATTTATTTCATAGCTCTTACGTCCAGCAGTTTGTCTTTTGTCATTCCATCTCCACCTAGATTCCTGGGGTGCTAATCTTCTTCCGTGAACATGCCTTGTTTCCCTTCTCACTGCATATACTTCTTTACTCAATTCACTTAGTCGTCCCTTATTTCTCCATCTAATACTCGCTTGATTAACTTCCCTAGGCTTTTCTACTATTTTTCTTTTATTAAACCATTCACTGATGGTTGGGCGTTCTTCAGGTAGGTTTAAATTCAATTTCTTCATGAACCCGATTTCTTTAATAGAGACATTAATAGCTTCATCTAGCGTCTCAGGGTTCAGCCTCGCTAAGTGTAGTTTTAGATCTGTGGATATTAGTCCATCTATAAAAGTCTCTATTAATTGTCTACCAAAATTATCTTTTTCTAAACCAGATTCCTCTGCTAGCTCTAAAAGTCTATTACTGTATGCAGTTATTGTCTCCCCTCTTTCTTGTTTAAACTTCCTCAAAAGTATGAAAGCAGTGTAGGCATCTCCTACAGCAGCATACCTAGTTTTTATTCTATCTTGAGGGACTTCCATGTGCTTGAAGGTTCATTCTTTAGCCTTCTCTGGATGAAGTCAGATACTTCGCCTCTACTTGTTTTAAAAGCTATTAATTTCTTGTCTTCCTCATTTATAGGAAAAATGAGAGCATACTTTTCAATTTCTGCCATCCATTGTCTGAACATGGATGGGTCGCCAGAGTAATTTGAGATACTGGCACTCATTTCTTGCTGTCTAAAACTATTTTCTAAACCGGTGATGACTCTACTAATTTCTTGCAGGGTCTGCAAAGTGGGAGTCATGCCTCTCTTCATCTTGATAATTAATTAATTAATTATAAATTAAGTATAAATTAACACACAAGTTATTTAGATCAGTCAAAGAATTTCTACTTTCTTCCACTAACACTCAAGAAAAAACTTATTTACTTCACACAACCTTGTTACAACATATCATATGCATCTCTAAAATATATAAGAAAAATCCAACTTACATGCTTCTGAAGTCCATGGAATACCTAACACACCTTTATAACATCCTAACAACTACACAATAATATACTAATTTAAAACAATAATTAACTACTTAGTCTTCTTTCAGGTTCTCAATGTGGACATCATTTTCACATTTTGTTCTCTCTGTCTATTTCACTTTTACTTCTTTCCTTACAGGAAGTTCTACTTTATGAATATGAATGTTCACTTCTACTTTGATATAGCTCGGGGAAAGATCACTGCGGTTGGCACTTCTAGTCGCTTCTTTCGGGATTAAGATAAACAGGGTGTAGTCTCACAAACAGGCAGCCATTCTTACGCTGGACTTCGATGTACTATTTTGGACACAGATGGCTAGGCTTGATTAACTTCTGTAGACAAGGTTCGCTGGTGTGTTGTACACAAACACATTACTAGGCTCAACTTCATGGGTACTTGCAAATTATGAGGACTGCACTCGTTGCTGGAAGTACTTCTTGGTTATACTGGAAGTACGTAGGTGGACGTCTTGGTTAATTAAGAGAAAATTCTTACTCTTTTTTTTTTCTCTCCAGGTCCTTTCTAAAGAATAGAATCCTGCGTCACGGCAACAGAAAGGAATGGGATGTTGCAGGGTTTCTTTCAAACTTCTTTCTGACCTTACTACTTGTACTTTCATTTAGACACACATATATAACTCATCAATCTTTTTAAACAAGTATAAACAAGGTCTTTATTGGTGTTACTTGACATAGCCTATCGGCGATGATGAATTGTCAAATAACGTTTGTGTGTGGCAGTTTCGTATTCATAAAGTTCTACCTGTGGTTATCTATCTATCTTGTTGACCGTTTACTCCGTATAGTATTCTTAAGTACATCTGCCTGTCTCTTTCTGATAGTGCTGAGGAACTAGTATCTGAATGTGCTCAGTCTGGCCGAGTGTGGCCGAATTGTCTCGAGTCTGGCTGAGTGTAGCTGAGTCTGCCGAGTGTAGCTAAATGTCTCTCTAGCTACTGCTCCTCGCCCCAAAAGCATTCTGGGCCTCTCCTCTCCTAATCTCCCTAGTTCCCAGGGTCTCGGGGTTTAAGTCCCAGGTGACCACACCCCCGACCACTGATACGGCCTAACCTACGTCTCCTGACCGTCACTATCTCTCTAGCTCCGCCTTTTTTTAATTATCTCTAAAGTCTTATTACTTTAGGAGTCCTGTCGAACCTGTCCATCTTCCTAAGTCCGTCCCCTAACAACTAAAACTCGAGGCGATTTCCAATTCAGAGACTCAAAGAGTAATCACTGCTGAACGTAAAGATAACCTGGTCTTTTGATTACGCGGGGCAGTTTAGTTGTCCGCTTTCATCTCAGGTCTTCACTGGACTTCAAGGCGTCTGCCGATATAAGAGTTTCCTAGGAACCAGCGGCCGTGTCGTTGCGTTACGCAACTTTGTCGACCAGAGCAAACATCTGTCTGGCTTTAGGCTGACCACCTGTACGCATTTCACTGGTAATCTTCAAGTTGATTACGACTCAGCGACTGAGTTGGGTAGACTTAACGTCTCCTTCCTAATCCTCTGAAGAGTGTCTTTTCTACGCCGCCTAAAACTATCCTACTTCACATCGTCATCGCCTCATTCTTTTATTCTTCTGTCTATCGTCATATTCTTCTATTCTTCCATTATCGCCCATGACTGAGTCACACTATAACATCAGAACACAGCCTTGTCTGACTCCCTGTTTTATAAATTGGAATTGTCCTGTTTGGTTGTTAATTCGTATAGCTGCTGTTTGTTGCCAGTACATGTTTTTTTATGATTCGCAGATCCTTGCCATCAATGTTTAATTTCTCCAGCATATTGATTATTTCCACATGCTTTACTTTGTCAAATGCTTTCGTGTAGTCTATAAAGCACATATATAGATCTTTCTTTACCTCTATAGATCTTTCTATCAATGTTCTTAAGATGTATATTGCATTATTGGTGCCCTTTCCTTCCACAAATCCACATTGTTCCTCACTTATTTCTGATTTTATTTTGTTCCTTACACGTCTCATGATTATTCTTAGTAATATTTTAGTCATGTGGCTCATGAGACTAATAGTGCGATGGTCTTCACAATCAGTGGCTCCTGACTTCTTCGGTATGGCTACAAAGATAGATTTTAGTAGATCTTCGGGTATGTGTCCAGTGTTATATATGTCATTGAGTAATTTTCTTATGACTCATTACGTGCTTGAAAAATGTTAATTGTTTCTTTCTGATGTTTTTAGGAGCTCCCTTTTTGTGTTGGCCTCTTTGATAATTTCCTCGTTGGTCTTTATAGCTGTCCATGGAATTTTCAACATTTATCTGAGAAATCCCATCTTTGTGGCCTCCAATCGTCTTTTCAGTTGTTTGTTTACTGTCCATGATTCGCTTCCATAGGTCAGAATTGGTTCTATATAGCACCGATGAACTCTCTTTATCACTTCTATTGACATAGATTTTTTGCACGAGATGTTTTTCATTTTCTGAATGCTATTTTGGCCTAAGCTATTTTGCTTTTTATTTCTGTGGTGCATCTTCCTATGGTGTTATTATTGTGCCCAATTATATAAAAGGTTGCATTCAGATTTGTTCTGTTTATTTTTATGCTGCATGATGGCGATTCTTCGATATGACCATTACTTCTGTTTTTTACTATTCAGACTAAGACTTTTTGTAAAATATATGTGACCAGATAAAGTAGGTCTTGAACAGTGGTGGCCAACTTAAGGTTGACCGAGGGTCTGATTACAACCAATCCCCGGACCAGAGAGCCAGACTAAAACTTAAGAGTATTATCAAAGATTACATGACGTGATTTAGTCATATATAAATAACGCATGCATTTTAACGACATATTTTATCATTTGTAACAAGACATGAACTATGATTATAAACAAAGAAAATTATCAAAACCCTTGAGTGGATATCAAAATTGAATGAATAGACCTGGAGATAGTTCAGAACTACAACTACCGTGGACATACTATAACCAGTGATGGAAGTAAGTAAAACTAAAATAAACAAAGAAATAGGAATGGCAAAAAGTAATTTTAATGCCATTTTGACTTCCGTTTCAAACATGGTGGAATGAGATCACGTTCGCTGGACCGCTGCAGAAGTTACATTAGGGAACTGATTAGCTTCGGTTCTACGGTGTAATTTTCTGTGTCTGAGCTAATCAACTGATCCAGTTAGCAAAGTTCACCGATGATAACAGGTTGTACTCACCTCAATGTTCTTCATTGTCAAGTCAAAAGTTTGTGAATACGACCTTCCCCTGCCTAGCGATATATGCGAATTACGTCAACACATCGTGTGATGTTCCAAAACCCTCGATGTAATTGTATGACGCCAAGTTCTTGCATGGTACAACTCCTTGCTAAGCTCTGCTCAGTCTAGTCAGTAGCAGTTTTCCCTTTGGAGATTGTGTATCAGCTTTTCGTGTGCTGTTGGCTGCTTTTACTATAGTAAATGGGATATTGTGAGTGCAGCCATTGTGTGTGAGCTACGTCATCAAGCTAGTTGTATAGCCCTAGGACGGTCGTACTCTAATCAATGAAAGACGGAGTGGGGTTTCGTACATGACTTGTCAGCATCGGTGAGACTCCCGGAGGTTCGTGTTAGTTAGGAGGGTCTTATAGTCTGTTGTTTGGTGTGTGATGGTGATGGTCTAATGATCAACTAATAACTACATCAAGCTTGGGCAGATGGTGCTCGTAAACCTGGGAGGGCCGACCATCTAAGGGCAAAATCCCCTACAGAAAAGACAATCTGCTGCCTTGCAGGAAGATTGGGACAATCAAAGGCTAAGGAAAGCAAACCTGAATGAAATGCTGGCTGAAATCGGATGCAGTGGGCCACTGGCGCAAAACACAGTGCAACGTCTAAACAGCTATTCAATCAGAATGGATCTAACGGACTCTAATCATGATGTTCTGTCTGTGGAGCCACCCCAGGCAGGTGGAATGCTGGGCCAAATGCCACGAATGGGTCCACCCCAAGCTATTGGTGGTCACCCTGACCCATTTTGGAGAGCTAGGAAATGGGACCAGAGAGAAACTACTGCTGACCGGAAGGCTTCAAGAAACAGCTGAATATAATACACTGGAATGCGGAGGGCATATATCACAAAAAACAAGCCCTAACAATCAGACTAGCAGAGGAGGAGATAGACGTTGCCTGCATCCAGGAAACTCACCTTAATCCTCAGCACAGATTTATGATCAGGGACTACCAAACATTTAGACAAGACAGGGAAGGTCACAAGGGTGGAATTCTTATAATTATTAAACATTCCATCCTAGAAAAACTGATAGATGTAGTCACAAACGGAGAGGCAGAGATCATTGGTACGGACCTATACATTAACTCCGCTAGTATAATGATATTTAATATATACTGTCCAAATGACAAATTACTGAAGCTGGAGTCAATGGAAATAACACCATCAAAGTGTCTGGTAGTAGGAGACTTTAACAGCCACTCTGAAAGATGGGGATATAAGGAGTCCAATGTTCGAGTGAAGAAGTGGAATAATGGGAAATAGACAACAACCTATTCCTCATAAACTCTAGGGAGGACCCCTCTCCCCCCCCCCAACCATACTTAAGAAGATGGAAAACAACGTCCACTCCCAACCTAGCATTTGCAACTGGAGACATATCTATCAAAATAACCAGAAAAGTGCTGAACCAACTTGGAGATAGTGACCATAGACCGGTCAAACTTTCAGTGGATCTTGCTCACAAACAGGAGTTGCAAATACCTCTTCCCCGCTGGAACTATAAGAGAGCAGATTGGGCAAAGTTTGCAAGGCTCACTGATGCATATACTGCGCCTATCAACACCCACGAAAAGAAGGTCAATAATATGATAGAGCGGTTAACAAATGGAATCCTGAGAGCTGCTAAAGAATCCATTCCTAGAGGAGCAAGAAGAAACTACAAGCCATACTGGAGCAAGGAAATACAAAGACTAGAAGAGGAACTGGACTCTGCCAGAGAACTAGCTGAAACATCACACACCACAGAGAGCAACATTGCCTACAAAGCAGCCTCGGCCAAATACAGACGTGAGGTCATGATATCAGCAAGACGAAGCTGGATAGACAAAACAGAGAGCCTTAATCTAGACAAAAATGGTCATAAACTATGGAAACTTGCGAAAGCTCTGAGCGACGAAAACAACTGCCGACCTCCAATATCATTAGCACACAATCAGAACATCCACACAGGCAAAAGGGCAGCAAATCTACTGATAGAGACTTATAAAAACATTAGTAGAATAAACATTCCAATAGACAAACAGAAAGCTGTAAGACAGGAAAACCAAGATACAAAACACATGCCTTTAGCACCAGAAGAGCATCAGACGACCATCTTTACCCCAACTGAATTAGATGTTGCCCTCAAAGTATTGAAGCTCAAAAGTTCCCCTGGTAAAGATGGAATCTCCAAAGAAATGTTCCTAAATCTGGGGCAGAAAGCCAAGAGCCAGCTTCTAAGGATAATAAATGCTAGCTGGAAGAGAGGTCATGTGCCGGCATTCTGGAAAGAAGCTATTATGGTGCCCATCCTCAAGCGTGGATAAGACCCACTAGACTTAAGTAGTTAGAGACCAAATAGCTTACTGACTTGCCTGGGTAAACTCATGGAAAGGCTGGTTAACAGAAGACTTATGTGGCATTTTGAGACAAAACAACAAATCGTACAACAGCAAAGTGGCTTCCGTCAGCACAGATCAACTGAGGACCTGGTCACCTACATTGCACAGGAAGTAGATGATGCTCTACAAGAAAAGAAACACACACTGACAGTGTGTGTCAGCATGGAGAAGGCTTTTGATAGGGTTTGGCGAGAGGGTTTAAAGAACTAAGCTTTTTAGACTTGGCATCTGAGCCGTTTATTCAATTGGGTCTCTCAATACCTTCAGGATAGAACGGCCAGAGTACAAGTTCAAGGTCAACTAAGTAAGAAGGTCTCTATCGAACAAGGTGTCCCACAAGGCGGAGTCTTGTCCCAAATACTCTTTTTAATTTTCATAAATGACATCGTAATGGACATTCCACCCAGAATAAACTCAGCAATATACGCAGATGATCTGGCGTTATGGGCTCGCGAGGAAAGTATGTCGGTGGCTGGATCCAGGATGCAAGATGCCCTAGGTGAACTTGAAAAATGGACGAACACCTGGTTCTTACCAATCAACGAAAAAAAAACTACATATACAATTTTCAGCCTGTCAAGAAACACACTCTCTGCAAACTTGAAGATAAAAGACCATACACTTCCTATTGACCAAAACCCAAAATATCTTGGTGTCACCATGAATAGCAGAATGACTTGGAAAAATCAGATAGACAGGACAAGAAAAAAAGCCAGAAAACGAAAAAATCTTATGAAGAAATTGGCAGCAACGGACTTGGGTGTAGACAGCAATATCTTGAAACGACTATACGTAGAAGAGTCAGACCAGTCCTAGAGTATGGAGTCACAGCCTGGGCTATGGCTTCCAAATCACACCTTAGCAAAATTAACAGAACACAGAACCAAGCTGCCCATATCATCACTGGTGCTATGAAATCTACACCTATCGAGAGTCTAGAAAAAGTAACAGGTTTGCAACCCTTAGATGACAGACGGGTCACTAAAGTATTGCAACAAGCGGAGAAATATGTTGTTTGTTGTTGTTGTTGAATTCGCCAGCTTTCAACTCTGACGAAGTCCCTAGAGACTAGGAACTGAATTTTGCGTGTTAATCCATTTTTCCCTGGCAGCCGTGTGCACTGGGGTCCCTCGCCGCACAGGCAGATAACTCCGACTTCGGAGGTACTCATGTTTTTTCCGTCGATGAGTAACTGATGTTTCAAGACGGGCCTCGCTGCTGAGACCAGGGGTGGTTGTCGCAGAGAGAAATCATAAATAAAAATCCCAACCGCTGGAGCCGAGATTTGAACCCACAACCTCTCTGTCTCGAGGCCGGCGTCTTGCCTCGAGACCAACCAGTCCCCCATGTACTTGGAATATGAGGAAACTGCAACAAGGAACACTTTTCATGCATAGCCTGCAATGGTTCCTGCCGCCTATCCACCATATACCAGAAGTTCACGTCATCCAGAAAGTGATGATCGTCACATTTCTTTAAAATGTATAGCGCTTGATGATGTTAGGCCATCGTTGTTGACTCCAATTTCGAACATATAAACACACAGTTAGTCGTCAGATTATCCACGTCGCACATCAAACAACAGGTCGTAAGACTAGCGTACGGCCAGTCTTGGGATTTACGATGAGTCATTACGATGACATAGCACACATAACAAAGTCGCACGCACAGCATTGACGCGCTCTTTAGATTCTTGATTGCTCTAGTAAATGTAACCTGCGACGAACAGAACACGGTGCAAATTCCCTAAAACGATAAAACTGCGGCTGACGAAGCCGTTCATATTAATATATTAATGAGAACATATAAATAATTTGAGCCAAGCAAATCCATCAATGGTCATGAACAGCACCAATGTGACGTAAAGCGCAGAACAAGCCTAGACGATGGAAGGTCGCATTGACAACACTTGGTTTGTCGAAAATGAGGTATTGCCCCAGATGTAATAAGTAGATTATTATCTTGACTTTAACGCATAGGAGCGCAAATTAGAACCGAAATTAATCAGACATCGAATGCACTTTCTGCAGCGATCAAGAGAACGTGAAACAGATCCACATGTAGCGGAGAAATATAGAAGGCTCCTTAGCCACCCCATGCACCAAAGAATAACTGGTTTCGGAATTGTACGATTAAAGAGGAGCAATTTCGCTGCAATCGCCAATGAACTAACTACTGGAGACTCAGTACTTTCCCAAACAATACCGAAACCCTTGGGCCCATCTGATATGTCTCCTCACGGGAAACATAAAATATCAGAATTTAAAGAAAATATAACAGGAATCATGAAAAAAGACACCAAATTAGACACAGAAAGAAAACACGTAGCAGAAAAACACATACACGATACCTACCCACAGGACTCTTGGTCCCACATATACACAGATGGCTCTGCTACAAATGCCTCCAGAAATGGAGGGGGAGGTGTGTTCTTGACGCTGAATAACCAGGACGAGATCACCAAGTCAATAGCTACTGGGAAATTCTCAAACAACTTTAAAGCAGAAACTGAGGCCATCAGAGATGCTGCAACACTGGCTACTCAACACAAAAATAACATGCACAATAAATTGGTGATTGTGACTGATGCACTGTCAGTATTATCAGCTCTAAAAAGCCCCAAGAACAATGAACTAGATAACTTGAGAACAACCCTGGACCAACTATGCAATAACTTCCAAAGAGTAGTCATTCAGTGGATACCATCATACTGTAATATACACGGGAACGAACGCGCAGACAAATTAACTAAAGAGGAAGGGAGATTACTACAAGAGAACCATCCGCTCAGTTATGATGAAGCCAAATCCATCCTCAAGGGTTATTTCCATGAAAAATTGAAACGAGAACACCCAAAGCATAACGAGAGTGACGGATACCACCAACTATCAAAGAGGGATGAAGTCATCATACTTCGCCTACGCACTGGCCACAATAGAATGAGACATCACATGTTCACCAAATTCAAAATAGGTACAACCAGCCTATGCCACTGTACACTGGACAATATGACTACAAACCATGTTCTACAGGATTGCCCCCCAGTACACAGACCTGAGAAGAGGAATGTGGCTCACGTCCACCTCCCTGGAGGAGAAACTATATGGGGCAGTCGATTCGTTTAAACAGACAGCTGACTTCATGAGAGATTCTGGAATCTTACTCTGATTGTGTCTTGATCGCAGAGAGAGAGAGAGAGAGAGAAAGAGAGAGTAATGCCATGAAAAATATACTAATATCAAAACAAATAACATCAGGACTAAAACTAGGAATAGCAAAATGTTATATCTTCTCAACATTCCTATATGGTGCAGAAACATGGACACTAGACAAGAAAACAGAACAGAGAATTGAAGCCTTTGAAATGTGGATAAATAGAAGAATAGGTAGAATTGGATGGAAAGAAAATAAAACAAACGATGAAGTCTTAAAACAACTAAAAATGGAAAGAGAACTACTAAACGCAATTCAAACAAGACAAATGCGATTTTGTGCCATGTTGAAAGACACAACAGTCTACTAAAAGTAATCTTAGAGGGGAAAATACAAGGTAAAAGAGGAAGAGGCAGACCAAGACTTATGTGGACGAGTAACATAAAAAGATGGACAAATCAGCCTATGACAACCCGCACCATCAAAGCAAGAGACAGAGAAAAATGGCGCTACATGGTATTCAACCTTCGTTGCGAAGATGGCACTCGATGATGATGATGATGAACAAGACAATTAATGATTTTTTTTATAATGACCTTGATATTATTTTTGTTCAACCGATGGTAACTTGTGTTGTTATTGTTGAAGACATTTTATGTGCTAGTTTCTGTGGACGCTTCAAGGACCAGCAAAAGTAGACTTGCGTCCCGGATGTTTCAGCACTTGGCCATCACTGCTTTAGAAGATTCCAAGATTAGATAAGAGCGCTTAACGTGATGTAGCTTGATTATGTGTGACCTTAATCATCATCATTAGATAAGAGCGCTTGGTCTCCCATCTTAACGTGATGTAGCTTGATTATGTGTGACCTTAATCATCATCATTAGATAAGAGCGCTTGGTCTCCCATCTTAACGTGATGTAGCTTGATTATGTGTGACCTTAATCATCATCATTAGATAAGAGCGCTTGGTCTCCCATCTTAACGTGATGTAGCTTGATTATGTGTGACCTTAATCATCATCATTAGATAAGAGCGCTTGGTCTCCCATCTTAACGTGATGTAGCTTGGTTATGTGTGACCTTAATCATCATCATTAGATAAGAGCGCTTGGTCTCCCATCTTAACGTGATGTAGCTTGATTATGTGTGACCTTAATCATCATCATTAGATAAGAGCGCTTGGTCTCCTATCTTAACGTGATGTAGCTTGATTATGTGTGACCTTTATCATCATCATTAGATAAGAGCGCTTGGTCTCCCATCTTAACGTGATGTAGCTTGATTATGTGTGACCTTAATCATCATCATCGAGTGCCGTCTCCGCAACACCTTAATACAAAGCGCAAATGTCGCAGCAGTTCTTTCATCAACGTAGCAAGCACTAGTCTGAATGACAGAGAAAAAGAGGATGAGGTAAAGCACTAGTCTGAATGACAGAGAAAAAGATGATGAGGTAAAGGAAGAGAGAGGGCGAGGGGAGAAGATGATGAAAAAAAAGGAAAAAAGCAAAGTGGAAGAACACGTAGAAACAAAGAGAAAGTGAATGAAGAAAAAATAAAAATCAGGTGATTAGGGAAAATGAAAAAATGAGAAGAAGAAAAACAATAAGAATAAACAGGAGGGAAAAACAAATTAAGAAGTGTGGGGAAAAAGTCTGGAAAGGGAAGAAGTAACTAAAAGTAAGAGACTACAAAAAGAACCGAGCTGGGAAAGAAGTGAAGTAAGACGAGGAAGCAGAATAACAAGATAAAAGGAGAGAAAAAGAATGCATAATAATAAAAAGTAGATGAGGATGAAGAGGAGGATGAAGAGGAGGATGAAGAGGAGGATGAAGAGGAGGATGAAGAAGTAGCAAAATAAGAAGAAACAGAATACATTTTATTTATCTAAAATTTGTTCCATTTTTTATTTGATCGCCATTCAAGTCTATTTATGAGCACATCAATCAGCGCTCTCATCGATCATTTATCTGATCAATAATTGTATCAATATCTTCATCAATTTTCAAGTTCCAGAGAATCCCCCACCGAATTCACACCACCAGAATGGCGACCTACACCCTGCTGCCTACGCCAGTCACAGCAACAACATCACCACACACCACCCGGAACACGACATCAGCCTCCACAACAGGTCTGTCTGTATGCCCTGTAATCGTTTTGTTATTATCTGCAATGTGAAACGAGAGGCCAATTTCTAGCTGTCCAAGGTGATAAATAACCGCCGGCCTATTTTTGTAACATTAAGTGGTCCAGTTTCATGGCAGTGAGCAGGGATTCTCGCAATTTTGTGGAAAATGTAGCCTTCTGTTTATTAACGTTGAAGTAGAGGTTCTCGCGTTTTTGTGAAACATGTAGCTTTCTGTAGAATGAAGTAGAGGTTCTCGCGTTGTTGTGAAACATGTAGCTTTATTTTTATTTGCCCTGAAGCAGGGGTTCTTCTCTTTTTGTTAATTAAGCATGTAGCGTTCTGTTTATTAGCTATGAAACAGAGGTACTCGCGTTCTTATACAAAATGTAAACGTTCTGTTTAATAGGGTGATCAGTCGTTCTCGCGTTGTTGTGAAACATGTAGCTTTCTGTAGATTGAAGTAGAAGTTCTCGCGTTGTTATGAAACATGTAGCTTTCTGTAGATTGAAGTAGAGGTTCTCGCGTTGTTATGAAACATGTAGCTTTCTGTAGATTGAAGTAGAAGTTCTCGCGTTGTTATGAAACATGTAGCTTTCTGTAGATTGAAGTAGAGGTTCTCGCGTTGTTATGAAACATGTAGCTTTCTGTAGAATGAAGTAGAGGTTCTCGCGTTGTTATGAAACATGTAGCTTTCTGTAGAATGAAGTAGAGGTTCTCGCGTTGTTGTGAAACATGTAGCTTTCTGTAGAATGAAGTAGAGGTTCTCGCGTTGTTGTGAAACATGTAGCTTTCTGTAGAATGAAGTAGAGGTTCTCGCGTTGTTGTGAAACATGTAGCTTTCTGTAGAATGAAGTAGAGGTTCTCGCGTTGTTGTGAAACATGTAGCTTTCTGTAGAATGAAGTAGAGGTTCTCGCGTTGTTATGAAACATGTAGCTTTCTGTAGAATGAAGTAGAGGTTCTCGCGTTGTTATGAAACATGTAGCTTTCTGTAGAATGAAGTAGAGGTTCTCGCGTTGTTATGAAACATGTAGCTTTCTGTAGAATGAAGTAGAGGTTCTCGCGTTGTTGTGAAACATGTAGCTTTCTGTAGAATGAAGTAGAGGTTCTCGCGTTGTTGTGAAACATGTAGCTTTCTGTAGAATGAAGTAGAGGTTCTCGCGTTGTTGTGAAACATGTAGCTTTCTGTAGATTGAAGTAGAGGTTCTCGCGTTGTTGTGAAACATGTAGCTTTCTGTTTTAGATCACTGAACACAGGTTCTTGCCTTCTTGTAAAATTCGTAGTATTCTGTTTAAGAGATTGGAGCGGAAGTTCTCGCTTTCTTATGAAATATGTATCATTCTGTTTAATAGCATTAAGCAGCGGTTCTCGCGCTCTTGTGAAACAAGTAATATTATTTGTAATAGATTGGAGCAGGGGTTCCCATTCAATTGTTACAAATGTAGTGGTCAGCACCATGGTTTGAGAACTTGTTGCGAGCTTTTACTAAATTATTGGCGGTCTAATTTGATGGACTTGAGCAGGAGTTCGCAAGATTTTGTTCAAACACAAACTGTTCAGTGTCTGGGACATTTATTTCTTTACTCGCGTTAACTATCGGCGAACGGTGTATTCGACACTTCAGGAGGATAGGATATGATGACTGGTCCAGTTGCATGTATAATACAAATAATACATAGACTGTTCACGTACTTCAATTAGGATACGCTAATTAGTTATTTTAAATTAAGAAGTTAAATTAATTTTAATTTTAATTTTAATTTTAATTTTAATTTTAAATTTAATTTTAATTTTAATTTTAATTTTAATTTTAATTTTAATTTTAATTTTAATTTTAATTTTATTTTAATTAATTTAATTAAAATTAATTTAATTAAGAATTAGCCCCAAGAGCAATGAACTACATGACTTGAGAACTACCCTGGACCAAAAATGCAATAACTTCCAGAGAGTAGTCATTCAGTGGATACCATCAAACTGTAATATACACGGGAACGAACGCACAGACAAATTAGCTAAAGAGGGAGGGAGATTACCACAAGAGAACCATCCGCTCAGTTATGATGAAGCCAAATCCATCCTCAAGAGTCAGTTCCATGAAAAATGAAAACGAGAACACCCAAAGCATAACGAGAGTAACGGACACCATCAACTATCAATGAGGGATCAAGTCATCATACTTCGCCCACGCACTGGCCACAATAGAATGAGACATCACATGTTCACCAAATTCAAAATAGGAACTACCAGCCTATGCCACTGTACACTGAACAATATGACTACAAAACATGTTCTACAGGATTGCCCCCAGTACACAGACATGAGAAGAGCAATGTGGTCCACGTCCACCTCCCTGGAGGAGAAACTATATTGGGCAATCGAATCATTTAAACAGACAGCTGACTTAATGAGAGAGTCTCGAATCCTACTCTGATAGAGTCTTGATCGCAGAGAGGGAGTGGCTGGAATCCTACTCTGATTGAGTCTTGATCACAGAGAGGGAGTGGCTGGAATCCTACTCTGATTGAGTCTTGATCACAGAGAGGGAGTGGCTGGAATCCTACTCTGATTGAGTCTTGATCGCAGAGAGGGAGTGGCTGGAATCCAACTCTGATTGAGTCTTGATCGCAGAGAGGGAGTGGCTGGAATCCAACTCTGATTGAGTCTTGATCACAGGGAGTGGGATACGCTGAACTGATGTACATCAAATTTACTCGTCGATCTTTTTTCTTCGTTAACGGTATCTACTTAAAGCTCGCTAACTTGGTAACTACAACCATAGATAAGTTGCTCATGTCCCTATAGCTTTCAGGTGACCACGCATCTTTATTTGTGCTTTGACAAGAAAACACGCCAACAGATGATACGTTACTATCGGTTACTTCGTTTTGCTGCTGGAAAGTCGGTTGGTTTGAAGTAGCTTTGATCGTATCAGGAGATTCCATGAAATACTTGGCTCCTACCTTTTTCCGTTTGGAGTAGTGACAATTTGGGAGTAAACAACAAATTATCTTGCTGCAAGATAATTCTCTCAGCCTCATTTCCTTGTAAAAAGGGAATATCCAACAATGAAACAATAATTGTATCATCTAGACTCATCTCTCATTGTTATTGTTTGAACCCAATCTTTAGGTTGACCTTTAACCTGATAATTTGCATGTGAAGATTACGGTAATTGACCCTGTGTAGAATAGTTCCTTCAGTTATTGTTCTCAGTTATCATAATTATAATTATATCACAATATCTTAGATATTTGTATTCTAAGTTATCATAATTATAATTATATCACAATATCTTAGATATTTGTGTTCTCAGTTATCATAATTATAATTATATCACAATATCATAGATATTTGTGTTGTAAGTTAGAAAAAAAAACATAATTTTACTGTTAATTATAATTTCTGATAGTTTTGTTCACGTTTTATTTATATATAAAGATGCAGAGCAGTGACATAGAGAGTAGGCGATTACTTGATCTCCCTACATCAGCCATAAATTTATTACACGTTACGATATTGAGAGAACATTTTCTAATTGGCTGACCCGCTCTTGTCATAAAAACAAGGAGCTGATTTCTTGAATAGCCTCCATAACTCCCATACTGAAAGTAATAAACATTGCAAGGTCGATATATATCGTTTTACTGTTGTAGTAGGTTTGAATTCCACAGAGATTGAAACTTATTTATTAGTAATGGCTTGAATTACTGGAGCTATTTGGCGGCAAGCTTGATTAGGTGGTTGGTTGAACACTGATGTTGAGCTCACTGAGCTTAGTTTGATTGTTTTATACAAAATGTAAAGAGCTCCATCACGACAAGTGGCATATACGGAATATGGTGTTAGTGACCATAAATTTTATAGACTTCCGGCACATGGTTTTTGAGGTAATGTGGCCGGTATTACGTCCTTGCCGCTTTACTTTCCTAGAAATAATTCGGTATCAATTTAAGGTTGGGTGAACTCGGAAACCGTCGAAAAGGATCGAACCTGACCTCTTGTCCTTTGTAGTCCAGTTGACTAACCACTGAGCTGTCGCGGCTCCTGATTGCGTTATGTTTCTCTGATATAATATTGGCCTCCGTTGTTGCCTCTAAATATCCGCCGCTGGTGATAACGTTTTATAAAAGGCTCATTTTGACGATGGCTCACTGCTATATAGTACATAGCATGGCTCACTGCTATATAGTACATAGCATGGCTCACTGCTATATAGTACATAGCATGGCTCACTGCTATATAGTACATAGCATGGCTCACTGCTATATAGTACATAGCATGGCTCACTGCTATATAGTACATAGCATGGCTCACTGCTATATAGTTAATAGAGGAAGGGTATCCAGCCTACCTTATTCGATTTCATGACACCTGACGGAAATGTGCACTCACTGAGTGTTATTATTGTATATATCGGTATGTCATTCTTTCATTTTATGTGGGGCCCCTGTGTGGCGCCCCCATCCTTGATGCCCTAAACGCGTACTAATTTGCTTAACGCTAATCCACCTCTGCCTATATAACGGTATCAGCAGTTCTCCCCAAACACGCTGTTCATCTTTTCAGTAGACAGCGTTGTGTCCTCCTAAATTCATGATACAGCGGATGCTGTGTGCCTGAACCGATTCGGAGGTAGGCACGTACGCGGCTCAAATTGTCTCTCATCCATGAAAATGGAGACCGAGGTAGGCAAATGATGGATTCAGTCTAAGCTGGATGGTCTTGAGGTTTAGCTGTCGGCCTCTTGACAAGAATCTCCCATATCCCATTACAACCACAGGCGGTGTAATTTAAAGGAAATCGAATCGGTTTATTCGTGGCTCTATCCTCCCCTGGTCTCCGGGTAGTGAGAGCCGATATCTGCGGGACTGGCTACAACTTGTTGAAGCATCACAGTCTTCTGTATACTTATTGAAAGGGATAATAAATCACAAGATCTGGCTAGATTGTCAATTATTGACTGCAGGACGGATTCATCGTGAGCAACCAGTGCTGCATCATCAGCAAATAGAAGCTCCTTGATTAGGGTCTCAGTTGTTTACAATTTTGACCTCAGACGTGCTAGATTAAAGAATGAGCCGTCAGATCTTGTACGGATGTTGATTTCTCCAGAGACGCACGCACACACACCAACACACACATGCACACACACACACACATATAGAGACACACATATATGTCTCCTGTATTGCATGATCTCGATTAGACCTAATGTCTCTTAGATATGAATATCCAGGTATATAGATCCAACGCAAATAGCAACAAATAGTAACAAATAGTAACAAATAGTAACAAATAGTAATGTAGATAAATGGCTTGTCATCTTTGAGGGCAACTCTAATCTGAGCGAGATGGGTGATCACTTATTGTGAAACAAACGGTGGCCACTCTATGAACGCCATCTGGGTATAAAAACGTGGAATGATGAAATTATAACCAGCATTCGTGAATTTCTAGTCAAGCCTGGCACAAGTAGGAATGAACGACTTTGGGAAGAATTGGAGATATATTTCACCAGCAAGCAAATGAAAATCCTAGCTTGTATAGACTTTCATATCAGTTGCTGATAGAATTGGCTAACTTTTACTGGATGTCTTTAACGTCACTGTAGCCATTTTGTTGGGGCTTCACCTGTTATGGAAGGCATGTCAAAACTGGTAAAGAGGTCAGAGACAATGAATACAATAAAAGTATGTCTATAACAGTGCGTAGTCAGCGAGCTACATGAATGTACAAAATGCATATTTTTCAAACCGTCATTCTAGATAACAAATGAAACACCTGAGAATGTTCCGAATTAAAAGTACAATTTGTGCTGACTATTAATCAAAGAAAGCAACATAGTTAACTCGAGTTTGTTAACAAGTTATGTTGTCTTGACGTCACAGTTCTGATGACGGCAACTCTAGCCTCAGCGAACACCACGAACACCACCACACCAACAAGGAAAAAGCAGAACACATCCTACATGCCTTCAGTTTAGGCATTCTCTCACTCTTCATGGTGGAGGTGAGTACTGTTGGAAGGGGAACTGTTGTAGTAGTGGGGGAGATGAGTACTGTTGGAAGGGGAACTGTGGTAGTAGTGGGGGAGGTGAGTACTGTTGGAAGGGGAACTGTGGTAGTAGTGGGGGAGGTGAGTACTGTTGGAAGGGGAACTGTTGTAGTAGTGGGGGAGATGAGTACTGTTGGAAGGGGAACTGTGGTAGTAGTGGGGGAGGTGAGTACTGTTGGAAGGGGAACTGTGGTAGTAGTGAGGGAGATGAGTACTGTTGGAAGGGGAACTGTGGTAGTAGTGGGGGAGGTGAGTACTGTTGGAAGGGGAACTGTGGTAGTAGTGGGGGAGGTGAGTACTGTTGGAAGGGGAACTGTGGTAGTAGTGGGGGAGGTGAGTACTGTTGGAAGGGGAACTGTGGTAGTAGTGGGGGAGGTGAGTACTGTTGGAAGGGGAACTGTGGTAGTAGTGGGGGAGGTGAGTACTGTTGGAAGGGGAACTGTGGTAGTAGTGGGGGAGATGAGTACTGTTGGAAGGGGAACTGTGGTAGTAGTGGGGGAGGTGAGTACTGTTGGAAGGGGAACTGTGGTAGTAGTGGGGGAGATGAGTACTGTTGGAAGGGGAACTGTGGTAGTAGTGGGGGAGATGAGTACTGTTGGAAGGGGAACTGTGGTAGTAGTGGGGGAGGTGAGTACTGTTGGAAGGGGAACTGTGGTAGTAGTGGGGGAGATGAGTACTGTTGGAAGGGGAACTGTGGTAGTAGTGGGGGAGGTGAGTACTGTTGGAAGGGGAACTGTGGTAGTAGTGGGGGAGATGAGTACTGTTGGAAGGGGAACTGTGGTAGTAGTGGGGGAGGTGAGTACTGTTGGAAGGGGAACTGTGGTAGTAGTGGGGAGATGAGTACTGTTGGAAGGGGAACTGTTGTAGTAGTGGGGGAGGTGAGTACTGTTGGAAGGGGAACTGTGGTAGTAGTGGGGGAGGTGAGTACTGTTGGAAGGGGAACTGTGGTAGTAGTGGGGGAGGTGAGTACTGTTGGAAGGGGAACTGTGGTAGTAGTGGGGGAGGTGAGTACTGTTGGAAGAGGAACTGTGGTAGAGGCGGGGGAGGTGAGTACTGTTGGACGGGGAATTGTGGTAGTAGTGGGCGAGGTGAGTACTGTTGGAAGGGGAACTGTGGTAGAGGCGGGGGAGGTGAGTACTGTTGGACGGGGAATTGTGGTAGTAGTGGGGGAGGTGAGTACTGTTGGAAGAGGAACTGTGGTAGAAGTGGGGGAGGTGAGTACTGTTGGAAGAGGAACTGTTGTAGTAGTGGGGGAGGTGAGTACTGTTGGAAGAGGAACTGTGGTAGTAGTGGGGGAGGTGAGTACTGTTGGAAGGGGAACTGTGGTAGTAGGGGGGGAGGTGAGTACTGTTGGAAGGGGAACTGTGGTAGTAGTGGGGGAGGTGAGTACTGTTGGAAGGGGAACTGTGGTAGTAGTGGGGGAGGTGAGTACTGTTGGAAGGGGAACTGTGGTAGTAGTGGAGGAGGTGAGTACTGTTGGAAGGGGAACTGTGGTAGTAGTGGGGGAGGTGAGTACTGTTGGAAGGGGAACTGTGGTAGTAGTGGGGGAGGTGAGTACTGTTGGAAGGGGAACTGTGGTAGAACCAGGGTAGATGAGTACTGTTGGACGGGGAATTGTGGTAGTAGTGGGGTAGGTGAGTACTGTTGGAAGGGGAACTGTGGTTGAAGTGGGGGAGGTGAGTACTGTTGGAAGGGGAACTGTAGTAGAAGTGTTTGAGGTGAGTACTGTTGGAAGAGGAACTGTGGTAGAAGTGGGAGAGGTGAGTACTGTTGGAAGAAGAACTGTGGTAGAAGTGGGAGAGGTGAGTACTGTTGGAAGGGGAACTGTAGTAGAAGTGTTTGAGGTGAGTACTGTTGGAAGAGGAACTGTGGTAGAAGTGGTGGAGGTGAGTACTGTTGGAAGGGGAACTGTGGTAGAAGTGGGGGAGGTGAGTACTGTTGGTTGGGGAACTGTGGTAGTAGTGGGGAAGGTGAGTACTGTTGGAAGGGGAACTGTAGTAGAAGTGGGGGAGGCGAGTACTGTTGGAAGGGGAACTGTGGTAGAAGTGGGGAAGGTGAGTACGGTTGGAAGGGGAACTGTGGTAGAACCGGGGGAGGTGAGTACTGTTGGACGGGGAACTGTGGTAGTGGTGGTGAAGGTGAGTACTGTTGGAAGGGGAACTGTGGTAGTAGTGGGGAAGGTGAGTACTGTTGGACGGGGAACTGTGGTAGTAGTGGGGAAGGTGAGTACTGTTGGAAGGGGGACAGTGGTAGAAGTGGGGGAGGTGAGTACTGTTGGAATGGGAACAGTGGTAGAAGTGGGGGCGGTGAGTACTGTTGGAAGGGGAACTGTGGTAGAAGTGGGGAAGGTGAGTACTGTTGGAAGGGGAACTGTGGTAGAAGTGGTGGAAGTGACTGTTGGAAGGGAACTGTGGTAGAAGTGATGGAGGTGGCTGATGGAAGGGGAACTTTGGTAGAAGTGGTGGAGGTGGCTGTTGGAAGGGGAACTGTGGTAGTAGTGGTGGAGGTGGCTGTTGGAAGGGGAACTGTGGTAGTAGTGGTGGAGGTCAGGGAATCCTTAGACTGACCCCGTCAAATATTTGGCGGGAGATGGTGGAAAGACATCGGTTTGTAGTGGAATTAAATAAATAGTTCGGTAAAGTTGAAGAATAAATGAAGTATTGATATGAATGTGTGAACGTGAGAAAGAAGGAGAGAAATAGGTTGGGGAGGAAGGATAATATACATCTAGATGACACATAAATACGATTAATGCGTAACTTACAGTGGGACCTAACAGCAATAATAAAATATAACAAAGAGAACTCTACAGCCATTGATATAAAAAGAGGAGTAAGACAAGGATGCATCCTATCACCAAGCTTTGTTCAATCTGTACACTGAGCAAATCTTTAAAAACATCATAGAGATGCCAGGCGTAGAAATTAATTGAAAGATAATCAATAACCTAAGATATGCTGATGATGGGGAGCTCGGTAGCCTGGTTTGGAAAACCACCCGACTACGCTACCGACATTCACACAACCACCCGACTACGCTACCGACATTCACACAACCACCCGACTACGCTACCGACATTCGCACAACCACCCGACTACGCTACCGACATTCACACAACCACCCGACTACGCTACCGACATTCGCACAACCACCCGACTACGCTACCGACATTCGCACAACCACCCGACTACGCTACCGACATTCGCACAACCACCCGACTACGCTACCGACATTCGCACAACCACCCGACTACGCTACCGACATTCGCACAACCACCCGACTACGCTACCGACATTCACACAACCACCCGACTACGCTACCGACATTCGCACAACCACCCGACTACGCTACCGACATTCACACAACCACCCGACTACGCTACCGACATTCGCACAACCACCCGACTACGCTACCGACATTCGCACAACCACCCGACTACGCTACCGACATTCGCACAACCACCCGACTACGCTACCGACATTCGCACAACCACCCGACTACGCTACCGACATTCGCACAACCACCCGACTACGCTACCGACATTCACACAACCACCCGACTACGCTACCGACATTCGCACAACCACCCGACTACGCTACCGACATTCGCACAACCACCCGACTACGCTACCGACATTTGCACAACCACCCGACTATGCTACCGACATTCGCACAACCACCCGACTACGCTACCGACATTCGCACAACCACCCGACTACGCTACCGACATTCGCACAACCACCCGACCACGCTACCGAGATTCACACAACCACCCGACTACGCTACCGACATTCACACAACCACCCGACTACGCTACCGACATTCACACAACCACCCGACTACGCTACCGACATTCGCACAACCACCCGACTACGCTACCGACATTCGCACAACCACCCGACTAAGCTACCGACATTCGCACAACCACCCGACTACGCTACCGACATTCGTACAACCACCCGACTACGCTACCGACATTCGCACAACCACCCGACTACGCTACCGACATTCGCACAACCACCCGACTACGCTACCGACATTCGCACAACCACCCGAATACGCTACCGACATTCGCACAACCACCCGACTACGCTACCGACATTCGCACAACCACCCGACTACGCTACCGACATTAGCACAACCACCCGACTACGCTACCGACATTCGCACAACCACCCGACTACGCTACCGACATTCGCACAACCACCCGACTACGCTACCGACATTCGCACAACCACCCGACTACGCTACCGACATTCGCACAACCCGTGTTCGATTCTCGCCGGAAGTAGTGTGAGTTGTGCTCGTGGTTGGAACAAAAATATCCCTGCAGTCGACCCAGCCGCTGGCAGAAATGGGGACAAGAGTATTACTCTGGGAAGGTGAGGAATGTCGCCTGACATCGTGAGTTTTGATGGTTGGAGCGACACTATCCAGAAGTCTCCTAACACTTCTGGATAGGCGGCCGAGCACATATGGGTGAAAACTCGCGTGCTAAGACGCCGGTTCAAGTCTCGTACTTGACCTTTATCTTTATGCTGACGATACTGTTCTACTAGCAGAAAATCCTAAAGATCTACAACAATTACTTAATGTAATAAACATGACAAGCAAAAAATATGGACTAGATATGAATATCAAAAAGACTAAAACTATGATCATCAAAAAAGATAATACCCAAAACCTAAAGTGGATATAAAAAATGAAGGAATAGACCTGGAGACAGTTCAGAGCTACAACTACCTTGGACATACTACAACCAGTGATGGAAAATGTACAACTGAAATAAACATAAGAATGGAATGGCAAAACGTAATTTCAATGTCATGAAAAATATACTAACATCAAAACAATTAACAACAGGCCTAAAACTAAAAATAACAAAATGTTATATCTTCCGAACATTCATGTATGATGCAGAAACATGGAAATTAGATAAGAAAACAGAACCGAAAATAGAAACATTTGAAATTTAGATTTATAGAAGAATAGGAAAAATTGGATGGAAAGAACAAGAGGGGAAAATTCACGGTAAAGTGTCAGAAGCAGACCAAGACCAAAATGGGCAATTAACATTAAAAGATGGACAATGCAGCCTATGACATGATGCGCTATCAAACCAAGAGACAGCGGAATGGCGTTCAATGATAGCCAACCTTCGGTGAAGAGACGGCACTAATGCTGATTCTAAAACCTGACAACATTTGTTGCAACTATGATAATGATGAGGTTTGCTTTAGAGAGTGGAGGTTTGATAGAGTCGGACGCCGCATTCCCAGTCGTTGCCACAGTGTTCAGAACAGAGCATTTGACCCCATTGTGATGCAGATTAGAAGACATAAACGTAGATAACAAAGATCTAAGAATAATAAAGAACATGTACTGGCAACAAACAGCAGCCATAAGAACTAGAATTCATTTGGGAACGTTTCAACAAATAAAACAGGAGGTTAGGCACGGTTGTGTGCTGTCACCAGATTTGTTTAATATGTTTAGTGAAATTATTTTATTATTTAGATCCATAAGGGGCATGCCTCGAACAACAATCGGAGGACATAATATAAATAATCTAAGGTATGCTAATGTTACAGTCTTAATCGCTAAGAGTGAAAATGAGTGACAAAAAATGTTAGACATTATAGTGAGGGAAAGCAAAAATAAAGGACTCAGCCTTAATAGCAAAAAGAAAGAAGTAATGATAACAACAAAGAAAAAGACATCACCGCGTTGCACAATAAAAAAAGTGGAACATTATTAAAACAGGTAAATGAATTTAAATATCTGGGAACATTTTTAACCTCAGACGGAAGATGTACAAAAGAGGTGAGATGCAGAATGGCTCAGGCAAAAGCAGCGTTCCAAAAAATGAGGAAAATACTATGCAATCCATTTTTGACAATAGAAACAAGAAAAAGAGTTCTTAAATGTTATTTAGAGTCAGTCTTAACATATGGATGCGAATCATGGACAATAGAACAACAAGCAATAAAATCACTGGAGGCTGTAGAAATGTGGTTTTACAGAAACATATTGAGAATACCATGGACAGCTATGAAGAGTAATTAAAACGGTGTGAAATAGGTCAAAGCAAAAAGAGAGCTAATTTCCAAAATTATGAAAAAACAATCATCATTTTTTTGGCCAGGTAATGATAAGGGAGCAACTGGAATATATTGTAACTACTTAGAAAATTGAGGGGTGAAGAGATAGAGGGAAGCAAAGAGAAAAGATACCAGACAGCTTAAGAGAAAAGCTTGGCAGAATGTCAACAACAGAAATGATAAATAACTGTCCTGATCGAAAGTTGTGGAGAGACATGATCACCTACGGCAGCAGGCCCGGTACTTGATGATGATGTTGTTGATGTGATACAGATGCGTGTTCACCTTATTTGAGAGAGTGACACTGATAGTCTATAGAGGAGAAAGCACCAGCTTTGTCTTATCACTGATACAAAGTTAACAACAACTGGAACAGAGTTGAATCACACAGGTCATTATAAACTGTGCACACGTTCTTGATCAATTCTTAAATTCCATCATGCTTCACAGATGTGTTGTTAACTTTGTTTTATAGTAATGTTAACTGATTACTTTAATTAACAAACAAAAATGTGAGAACGTGTTATTAACAAAAAAAAACAACATGTACATTTTCTGTCACTTTCACATCTCAGGTGTGTCTGAAGATATTCGTGGAGGGGACACACCTGCTTAAACAGAAGGCTGAGGTGAGTCATGACTTGTTGATATTTGACAACTTGTGGTTCCTGAGATTATAACTTTGATCACAACTAGAGCCCTTGCTAAACGTGTCACTTAATTTGATCGCAAGTTAAGCAGCTAAACGTGTCACTTAATTTGATCGTAAGTTCGTCAGCTAAACGTGTCACTTAATTTGATCGCAAGTTCGTCAGCTAAACGTGTCACTTAATTTGATCACAAGTTCGTCAGCTAAACGTGTCACTTAATTTGATCGCAAGTTAAGCAGCTAAACGTGTCACTTAATTTGATCGCAAGTTCGTCAGCTAAACGTGTCACTTAATTTGATCACAAGTTCGTCAGCTAAACGTGTCACTTAATTTGATCGCAAGTTAAGCAGCTAAACGTGTCACTTAATTTGATCGCAAGTTCGTCAGCTAAACGTGTCACTTAATTTGATCGCAAGTTCGTCAGCTAAACGTGTCACTTAATTTGGTCACAAGTTCGTCAGCTAAACGTGTCACTTAATTTGATCACAAGTTCGTCAGCTAAACGTGTCACTTAATTTGATCGCAAGTTCGTCAGCTAAACGTGTCACTTAATTTGATCACAAGTTCGTCAGCTAAACGTGTCACTTAATTTGATCACAAGTTCGTCAGCTTTCACCTCTGGCGAAGCCCCTAGAGTTTAGGAACTGAATCTTGCGTGTTAATCCGTTTTTCCCTGATAGCCATGTGCACAGGGTCCTTCGCCGCACATGCAGGTAACTCCGACTTCGGAGGTATTCATTCCCCCCCCCCCGTCAATAAATAATTGACGTTTCAAGCCGGGCTTCGCTGCTGAGACTGGGGGGGGGGGGGTTGGTTGGGAAAGGGGGGTTGCCGTCGAGAGAGATCATAATTAAAAATCCCAACTGGTGCAGCCGAGATTTGAACTAACAATCTCTTTGTCTAGAGACCGGCGTCTTGCCTCGAGACCAACCAGTCTCCTCCCTCCTCAAACATACATAAATCACAGTTGAAGCCTTGCGTGAGTATATGAATTACGTTTCATTTAGTTATGTACCCATTTATCCAGTGCTAATGACTCTTGTCAATTTTTTCTATTTGTAACGAGTTATCGTTCGTTAGCAATAACTGTCTACAATTCTCAGGAACGGTTACACTTTCCTAGTTGGGGGAACTTCAGTTTCCTCCCCTGCTTTACTAGGCCGGGGGAGGGGGTAATAGTGTTTTAGTTCCCTATTACTCCATGACTACGGCACATTTATGGGTGATGTGGTTCCTATCACGCCAAGCCGCCTATACTTCCCAGAAAAATATCTGGTACCCATTTATAGAGGCTGGGTGAATCCCGAAGACTTGTCGGTCGGAAAACTAATCCGCTACTTCTTGGAATCGAACCTGGACCCTTCTAATCAGGAAGCAAGCACACTAACCACTCAGCCATCGAGGTGAGCACACTAACCACTCAGCCATCGAGGCGAGCACACTAACCACTCAGCCATCGAGGCGAGCACACTAACCACTCAGCCATCGAGGCGAGCACACTAACCGCTCAGCCACCGAGGCGACACACTAACCACTCAGCCATCGAGGCGAGCACACTAACCACTCAGCCATCGAGGCGAGCACACTAACCGCTCAGCCACCGAGGCGACACACTAACCACTCAGCCATCGAGGCGAGCACACTAACCACTCAGCCATCGAGGCGAGCACACTAACCACTCAGCCATCGAGGCGAGCACACTAACCGCTCAGCCACCGAGGCGACACACTAACCACTCAGCCATCGAGGCGAGCACACTAACCACTCAGCCATCGATGCTCCAGATAGGGGAACTACCTTTAGAGAATCCCCCCCACCCCTCCTCGTGACTCTTATTGTTTTAATGTTAACCTGATGCCTAGTTTTGTATCTGGACTAAAGGTGGTGTTAATGGTCGTGTTTGAATCACGCTCTAACAAGCATGTGTTCGTTTTGCTTGGACCAGTAGTGCATGTCCTAGCAACAATATTTTCATAATTCGACATAAGTTGATGGCGTTGATTGTTTTTACGGCTAACATCTGCTGCAATGATTCGCAAGATGCAGCGAGCAGGGAACGTCTTCTGTAACCACGTTAGTGCTACACTCGATCGGGCTCTAAAGTAGATGTCACCTACCTCAAGCTGACCAATGCTTTCTTTGAACTTTTCAACGTTCAACGCAAGAGGGAAAAGGAAACAGTTATTCCTACACACTTACAAACATACAAGATAACAAACACATTTTTAACATGTGAAACAGTTTTCAATCGCTGGTGATAGTTCTCTAAGAGTGGTGATAGTTCTCTAAGAGTGGTGATAGTTCTCTAAGAGTGCTGAGAGTGGGGATAGTTCTCTAACAGTAATGATAGTTCTCTAAGAGTGGTGATAGTTCTCTAAGAGTGGTGATAGTTCTCTAAGAGTGGTGATAGTTCTCTAAGAGTGGTGATAGTTCTCTAAGAGTGGTGATAGTTCTCTAAGAGTGCTGAGAGTGGGGATAGTTCTCTAACAGTAATGATAGTTCTCTAAGAGTGGTGATAGTTCTCTAAGAGTGGTGATAGTTCTCTAAGAGTGGTGATAGTTCTCTAAGAGTGCTGAGAGTGGGGATAGTTCTCTAACAGTAATGATAGTTCTCTAAGAGTGGTGATAGTTCTCTAAGAGTGGTGATAGTTCTCTAAGAGTGGTGATAGTTCTCTAAGAGTGGTGATAGTTCTCTAAGAGTGCTGAGAGTGGGGATAGTTCTCTAACAGTAATGATAGTTCTCTAAGAGTGGTGATAGTTCTCTAAGAGTGGTGATAGTTCTCTAAGAGTGGTGATAGTTCTCTAAGAGTGCTGAGAGTGGGGATAGTTCTCTAACAGTAATGATAGTTCTCTAAGAGTGGTGATAGTTCTCTAAGAGTGGTGATAGTTCTCTAAGAGTGGTGATAGTTCTCTAAGAGTGGTGATAGTTCTCTAAGAGTGCTGAGAGTGGGGATAGTTCTCTAACAGTAATGATAGTTCTCTAAGAGTGGTGATAGTTCTCTAAGAGTGGTGATAGTTCTCTAAGAGTGGTGATAGTTCTCTAAGAGTGGTGATAGTTCTCTAAGAGTGGTGATAGTTCTCTAAGAGTGGTGATAGTTCTCTAAGAGTGCTGAGAGTGGGGATAGTTCTCTAACAGTAATGATAGTTCTCTAAGAGTGGTGATAGTTCTCTAAGAGTGGTGATAGTTCTCTAAGAGTGGTGATAGTTCTCTAAGAGTGGTGATAGTTCTCTAAGAGTGGTGATAGTTCTCTAAGAGTGCTGAGAGTGGTGATAGTTCTCTAACAGTAATGATAGTTCTCTAAGAGTAGTGATAGTTCTCTAAGAGTGGTGATAGCTCTCTAAGAGTGCTGATAGTTTTCTAAGAGTGCTGAGAGTGGTGATAGTTCTCTCACAGTTATGATTGTTCTCTGAGAGTGGTGATAGTTCTCTAAGAGTGGTGATAGTTCTCTAAAAGTGGTGATAGTTCCCTAATAGTGGTGATAGTTCTCTAAGTGTGATTATAGTTCTCTAAGAGTGGTGATAGTTCTCTAAGTGTGATTATAGTTCTCTAAGAGTGATGATAGTTCTCTAAGAGTGGTGAGAGTGCTGATAGTTTTCTAAAAGTAATGATAGTTCTCTAAGTGTGGTGAGAGTGGTGATAGTTCTCTTACAGTGATAATAGTTCTCTAAGAGTGGGGAAATGGTGATAGTTCTCTAAGAGTGGGGGAAGTGGTGATAGTTCTCTAACAGTGATGATAGTTCTCTAAGAGAGGTGAGAGTGGTGATAGTTCTCTAAGAGTGGTGAGAGTGTTGATAGTTTTCTAAGAGTGGAGAGATTGGTGATAGTTCTCCAACAGTGATGATATGTCTCTAAGAGTGGGGAAAGTGGTGATAGTTCTCCCACAGTGATGATAGTTCTCTAAGAATGGTGATAGTTCTCTAAGAGTGGATATAGTTCTCTAAAAGTGGTGATAGTTCTCTAAGAGTGGTGATAGTTCTCTAAGTGTGATTATAGTTCTCTTAAAGTGGTGATAGTTCTCTAAGAGTGGTGATAGTTCTCTAAGTGTGATTATAGTTCTCTAAAAGTGGTGATAGTTCTCTAAGTGTGGTGATAGTTCTCTAAGTGTGATTATAGTTCTCTCACAGTGATGATAGTTCTCTAAGAGTGGTGATAGTTCTCTGAGAGTGGTGATAGTTCTCTATGAGTGGTGATAGTTCTCTAACTGTGATTATAGTTCTCTAATAGTGGTGATAGTTCTCTAAGTGTGATTATAGTTCTCTAATAGTGGTGATAGTTCTCTAAGTGTGATTATAGTTCTCTAAGAGTGGTGATAGTTCTCTAAAAGTTGTGATAGTTCTCCAAGCGTGGTCATAGTTCTCTAAAAGTGGTGATAGTTCTCTATGAGTAGTGATAGTTCTCTGTGATTATAGTTCTCTAATAGTGGTGATAGTTCTCTAAGTGTGATTATATTTCTCTAAGAGTGGGGATAGTTCTCTAAAAGTTGTTACAGTTCTCCAAGAGTGGTGATAGTTCTCTAAGAATGGTGATAGTTCTCTAAGAGTGGTGAGAGTGGTGATAGTTCTCTAAGAGTGGTGAGAGTGGTGATAGTTCTCTAAGAGTGGTGAGAGTGGTGATAGTTCTCTAAGAGTTGTGAGAGTGGTGATAGTTCTCTAAGAGTGGTGAGAGTGGTGATAGTTTTCTAAGAGTGGTGGGAGTGGTGATAGTTCTCTAAGAGTGGTGAGAGTTGTGATAGTTCTCTAAGAGTGGTGAGAGTGGTGATAGTTCTCTAATAGTAATGATAGTTCTCTAAGAGTGGTGAGAGTGGTGATAGTTCTCTAAAAGTGATGATAGTTCTCTAAGAGTGGTGAAAGTGGTGATAGTTCTTTCACGGTGATGATAGTTCTCTACGAGTGGTCATAGTTCTCTAAGAGTGGTGATAGTTCTCTAAAAGTGGTGATAGTTCTCTAAGAGTGGTGATAGTTCTCTAAGTGTGATTATAGTTCTCTAAGAGTGGTGATAGTTCTCTAAAAGTGGTGATAGTTCTCTAAGTGTGATGATAGTTCTCTAAGAGTGGTGATAGTTCTTTAATTGTGATTATTGTTCTCTAATAGTGGTGATAGTTCTCTAAGTGTGATTATAGTTCTCTAAGAGTGGTGATAGTTCTCTAAGAGTGGTGATAGTTCTCTAATAGTGGTGATAGTTCTCTAAGTGTGATTAAAGTTCTCTAAGAGTGGTGATAGTTCTCTAAGAGTGATGTTAATTCTCTAATAGTAGTAGACGAACACCTTGTATGCTACACTGTGATCTCCAGTTATTGATGTGCTACAAAGACTGTGCATGATACACTGTGATCTCCAGTTATTGATGTACTACGAAGAGCTTGTATGATACACTATGATCTCCAGTCATTGATGTGCCACGATGACCTTGTATAATACACTATGATCTCCAGTTATTGATGTGCTACGAAGACCTTCTATGATACACTATGATCTCCAGTTATTGATGTCCTACGAAGACCTTGTATGATACACTATTATCTCCAGTTATTGATGTGCTACGAAGACCTTGTATGATACACTGTGATCTCCAGTTATTGATGTTCTACAAAGACCTTGTATGATACACTGTGATCTCCAGTTCTTGATGTATGATATACTGTGATCTCCAGTTATTGATGTATGAAACACTGTGATCTCCAGTTATAGATGTGCTACGAAGACCTCGTATGATACACTGTGATTCCAGTTATTGATGTGCTCCAAAGACCTTGTATGATACACTGTGATCTCCAGCTACCTTTGTTTGGATATTCAATGAGATGTTACTTTGAATGATTCCACTGGCACGGACGAGTAATTATGGATTTCCAATCAGCTGTGCTGCTACCGGTGCCTTTGAATAACTGCAACTATTATCGTAGTTAGAAATGCTTTTTCTTTAATTTTTGACTATCAAGAGGAAGAGTGAGAGAAGGGTTCAGGAGATATTACGGTCTCAAGGAGGAGAAATTGGGAAGAATGGAAAATTGAAACAAATTATGAAGAAATAAAAAGAACAGGAGGAGGATCATAATGAAGAATGCAGATTTATAGAGAAGACATAAGAAGAAATAAAGGAGGGGAAGACCGGTGTGATTAAAAAAGAGGATAGAGGATGGTTGCGCACAAATACCATGAGGAGATGGGAGGATGTTATCAAACGGAAAAGGAGGAAAGACGATTGTCACTGAGATAATAAAAACAAAAGGGAGACAAGGCAAGAATGACATGTTTTTAAGAAAAATGTAAGGGAATAATGACATCCTTAAGGAAAATTGGAGGGAATAATGACATCTTTAAGGGAAATTAGAGGGAATAATGACACACTTAAGGAAAAATGGAGGGAATAGTGTCACCCTTAAAGAAAATTGGAGGGAATAATGACACCCTTACGGAAAATGAGAGGGAATAATGACATCCTACGGGAAAATTGGAGGGAATAAGGATATCATCATGGAAAAATTGAAGGGAATAATGACATCTTTAAGGAAAATTAGACGGAATAATGACACACTTAAGGAAAAATGGAGGGAATAATGTCATCTTTAAAGAGAATGGAGGGAATAATGACATGCTCAAGGAAAAATTGAAGGGAATAATGACATCCTTAAGCAAAAATGGAGGGAATAATGATATCTTTAAGGAAAATTAGAGGGAATAATTTCACCCCTAAGAAAAATTGGAGGGAATAAGGATATCATCATGGAAAAATTGAAGGGAATAATGACATCTTTAAGGAAAATTAGACGGAATAATGACACACTTAAGGAAAAATGGAGGGAATAATGACATCCTTAAGCTAAAATGGAGGGAATAATGATATCTTTAAGGAAAATTAGAGGGAATAATTTCACCCCTAAGAAAAATTGGAGGGAATAATGACACCCCTAAGAAAAATTGGAGGGAGTAATGACACCCCTAAAAAAAATTGGAGGGAATAATGACACCCCTAAAAAAATAGAGGGAATAATGTCACCCTTAAGGAAAATTAGAGGGTTGGAAAGCATCTTTAATTAAAAGAGAGACAAATGACATTTTTTATGGAAAATAAGAGGGTAGAATGGCATCTTTGGTAAAAATAGAAGGGAAGAACGACAGGCATCTTTATGGAAAACTGGAGGGAAGAATCACACCTTTAATGACAGTTGGAGGGAAGAATGATATCTTTACGGACAGTTGGAGGGAAGAATGCCATCTTTACGGACAGTTGGAGGGAATAATGACATCTTTAAGGACAGTTGGAGGGAAGAATGACATATTTAGGGACAGTTGGAGGGAAGAATGCCATCTTTACGGACAGTTGGAGGGAAGAATGACATCTTTAAGGACAGTTGGAGGGAAGAATGACATCTTTAAGGACAGTTGGAGGGAAGAATGACATCTTTAAGGACAGTTGGAGGGAAGAATGACATCTTTAAGGACAATTGGAGGGAAGAATGACATCTTTAAGGACAGTTGGAGGGAAGAATGACATCTTTAAGGACAGTTTGAGGGAAGAATGACATCTTTAAGGACAGTTGAGGGAAGAATGACATCTTTAAGGACAGTTTGAGGGAAGAATGACATCTTTAAGGACAGTTGGAGGGAAGAATGACATCTTTAAGGACAGTTGGAGGGAAGAATGACATCTTTAAGGACAGTTGGAGGGAAGAATGACATCTTTAAGGACAATTGGAGGGAAGAATGACATCTTTAAGGACAGTTGGAGGAATAATGACATCTTTAAGGACAGTTGGAGGGAAGAATGACATCTTTAAGGACAGTTTGAGGAAGAATGACATCTTTAAGGACAGTTGGAGGGAATAATGACATCTTTAAGGACAGTTTGAGGGAAGAATGACATCTTTAAGGACAGTTGGAGGGAAGAATGACATCTTTAAGGACAGTTGGAGGGAAGAATGACATCTTTAAGGACAGTTGGAGGGAAGAATGACATCTTTAAGGACAGTTTGAGGGAAGAATGACATCTTTAAGGACAGTTTGAGGAAGAATGACATCTTTAAGGACAGTTGGAGGGAAGAATGCCATCTTTAAGGACAGTTGGAGGGAAGAATGACATCTTTAAGGACAGTTGGAGGGAAGAATGACATCTTTAAGGACAGTTGGAGGGAAGAATGACATCTTTAAGGACAGTTGGAGGGAAGAATGCCATCTTTAAGGACAGTTGGAGGGAAGAATGACATCTTTAAGGACAGTTGGAGGGAAGAATGACATCTTTAAGGACAGTTGGAGGGAAGAATGACATCTTTAAGGACAGTTGGAGGGAAGAATGACATCTTTAAGGACAGTTGGAGGGAAGAATGACATCTTTAAGGACAGTTTGAGGGAAGAATGACATCTTTAAGGACAGTTTGAGGGAAGAATGACATCTTTAAGGACAGTTGGAGGGAAGAATGACATCTTTAAGGACAGTTGGAGGGAAGAATGACATCTTTAAGGACAGTTGGAGGGAAGAATGACATCTTTAGGGACAGTTGGAGGGAAGAATGACATCTTTAAGGACAGTTGGAGGGAAGAATGACATCTTTAAGGACAGTTGGAGGGAAGAATGACATCTTTAAGGACAGTTGGAGGGAAGAATGCCATCTTTAAGGACAGTTGGAGGGAAGAATGACATCTTTAAGGACAGTTGGAGGGAAGAATGACATCTTTAAGGACAGTTGGAGGGAAGAATGACATCTTTAAGGACAGTTGGAGGGAAGAATGCCATCTTTAAGGACAGTTGGAGGGAAGAATGACATCTTTAGGGACAGTTGGAGGGAAGAATGACATCTTTAAGGACAGTTGGAGGGAGAATGACATCTTTAAGGACAGTTGGAGGGAAGAATGACATCTTTAAGGACAGTTTGAGGGAAGAATGACATCTTTAAGGACAGTTGGAGGGAAGAATGACATCTTTAAGGACAGTTTGAGGGAAGAATGACATCTTTAAGGACAGTTGGAGGGAAGAATGACATCTTTAGGGACAGTTGGAGGGAAGAATGACATATTTAGGGACAGTTGGAGGGAAGAATGACATCTTTAGGGACAGTTGGAGGGAAGAATGACATCTTTAAGGACAGTTGGAGGGAAGAATGACATCTTTAGGGACAGTTGGAGGGAAGAATGACATCTTTAAGGACAGTTGGAGGGAAGAATGACATCTTTAAGGACAGTTGGAGGGAAGAATGACATCTTTAAGGACAGTTGGAGGGAAGAATGACATCTTTAAGGACAGTTGGAGGGAAGAATGACATCTTTAAGGACAGTTGGAGGAAGAATGACATCTTTAGGACAGTTTGAGGGAAGAATGACATCTTTAAGGACAGTTTGAGGGAAGAATGCCATCTTTAAGGACAGTTTGAGGGAAGAATGCCATCTTTAAGGACAGTTTGAGGGAGAATGCCATCTTTAAGGACAGTTTGAGGGAGAATGCCATCTTTAAGGACAGTTTGAGGGAAGAATGCCATCTTTAAGGACAGTTTGAGGGAAGAATGACATCTTTAAGGACAGTTTGAGGAAGAATGCCATCTTTAAGGACAGTTTGAGGAAGAATGACATCTTTAAGGACAGTTTGAGGGAGAATGACATCTTTAAGGACAGTTGGAGGGAAGAATGACATCTTTAAGGACAGTTGGAGGAAGAATGACATCTTTAAGGACAGTTGGAGGAAGAATGACATCTTTAAGGACAATTGGAGGGAAGAATGACATCTTTAAGGACAGTTGGAGGAAGAATGACATCTTTAAGGACAGTTGGAGGGAAGAATGACATCTTTATTAGAAAGAGGAGGGTATACAGACATCTTTAATTAAAAAAAGGAAGAAGGACATCTTTAAGGACAATAGGCGAGTAGAATGTAGAAGGTTTACTAAAAAGGAGGGAGGAATGACATATTTAATGAAAGTTGGAGGATAGAATGCCATGGTTAATGAAAGTTGGAGGATAGAATGCCATGGTTAATGAAAGTTGGAGGATAGAATGCCATGGTTAATGAAAGTTGGAGGATAGAATGCCATGGTTAATTACAAGAGGCAAGAGCGATATGAATAATAAAGCGAAGATGGAAAATTGATACATGGTGAACAAAAATAAAATGAGAAAGAAAGAGTGGTACATGATCACAGGAGATAAGGATTGGCAATATTGAGAATAATAAAAAGTAAGAGAAACAAGAGAAGTTAGAGACTTATCTGATTGATACAATAACGTGCTATGTGTAGGCTGCCATACCTGCCAGTTCTTGCCTTTTTTGTGTGTTATATTGCCATCTCGTCGTTTTGATACAAATGTCACTTTTGCCCTGTTTTTAAGTTACACATACAAACATACAAACATACATCTTTTTCTTTGTTGCTTCCATTATTTCTGTCGTTTTACTATTAATGCTGAGTCCTTTATTTTTCTTTCCTTTACTATAATGTCGAACATTTCATGTAACTAATTTTTGCTCTTAGCGATTAAGACTATCATTAGCATACCTTAGATTTTGTATTATGTTATGATCTCCGATTGTTATTCCAGGCATGTCCCTAATGGATCTTAAAATACTATCCCCATACATCTGAAATAAACCTGGTGACAACACATATTATATATATATGTATATAATATATTACATTATATGACCGATAACCATTATCTGTTACGTAATTTGCCACCTCAAGGTCCCGTTATTTTCCCAACCAAATAAGGTCAAGGACAAGAAGCAAACCGCGATAGCTCGCTGGTTAGTGAACTGGACTACTCAGAACAAGAGGTCGGGTTCCATCCTGATCGACGGCTTCCAGGTTCACCCAGCCATAAATGGGTACCGGATTTTTATGAGAATGTAAGGCAGCACGGGTGTAATACCGACCACATTACGCCAAAAATAATGTTCTGAAGTTCTGCAAAAATTGTGGTTACTAACGCCATATTACCTAAACGTCACGTGGGTTGATGGGACACGTTACTTAAGTACAGGAAATATAAACTTTTGTGATGTTTCAATGCAGGGCCGGATTAAGAGGCCCCTTCGAGGCCCTAAGCATTTAAAAGATATTGGTGCCCCCGCCCACCTCCACGTATATGTAATTCAAAATGTAAACAATAATAAACCATACAACATTATGTTATTTATCGAAATTAAACCAAATTTGCAGTAAGATGGAAAATAATATTTATTTGTGTATACTCCCACTATATTTATATGTGAAATGTTTTCCCATACTTTTTTTCTAAATTGCACACAGTCCTTGATCAAATCCTCAAAACTAATCTTATATAACATATCTGCTTCTATCGTCATCAAGTACCATCCTAACTGGCGTAGGCGATCATGTTTCTCCATAACTTTCGATCTCAACAGTTATTTATCATTTCTGTTGTTGACCTTCTGCCAAGCCATCTCTTAAGCTGTCTGGTATATTTTCTCATTGCGTCCCTCTATCTTTTCTTCCCTCAATTTTCCCAGTTGTCACAATATATTCCAGCTGTTCCCTTCTCATTAAAAAAACTTAATATTGGAAATTAGCTCTCTTTTTGCTTTGGCTTCTTTCATAATGTTTTTATTACTCTTCTCAGCTGTCTATCGTATTCTCAACATTCTTCTGCAAAACTACATTTCTACAACCTCCAGTGATTTTCTTGTCTTTTGTCCTATTATCCATGATTCACATTCATATGTGAAGATGCAAATGTTAAGACTGGCTCTACATAGCATTTAAGCACTCGTGCCTTGTCCGATTTCAACACTTTTGGCGAAGGTCACTACACTCTTGTTATTATTATATACATCTTTTATTTTTAAATTTAATGCGGGGGGAAGGGGAGGGGGTGCTCTTTGCGGTGTCCCCTTTACTTGATGCCACAAGAACGGGCTTATCTTCCATAATTGTTAATCCAGCCCTGCTTAAGTGATAGAGTTTTGGAATGAACTCATTGACACCAATAGATACGACACACAATGATGGTGAGCCGCGATAGCTCAGTGGTTAGTGAACTGAACTACAAAGGACAAGAGTCGACAGCTTCTGGGTTAACCCAGCCTTTAAATGGGTACCGGATTTTTTCTGGGACAGTAAAGCGGCACGGGCGTAATACTGACCACATTACCCTAAAAGTCATGTTCTGTAGGTCTGTAAAAATTATGGTCACTAACATCATATTCCCTATACGCCACTTGACGTGACGGGGTACTTTACTTTTTTTTTCACTTACAATGGTGGCGGCCATTCACAATAACCTAGAAGTGCTAGTTTAACATTGAACTGCACGCGTAACCGCATGCGCTTCACCGCAATGTGATGAGAATGACGGTCGAAGGTGATGTGTGCAGTAAAAAAGAAACAAGAATGATATTTGTTGAGGGCTACCAGGCACTAGTAGACAAATACAACCTGGGCAGCTGAATATAGGTCAGTCAGCGGACGCCGGATCAGACCCTACAGACAGCAAGTTCCGTTATTGATTTTTTTCTCTTGTAATTTTGTGGTCAGCGCTTTGCACTGGTGTATGTACTTCTGGGTACTGGCATAGATTTTTGAACGTCGAGTAGTCACGCAGATGTTAAGTCTCTAGTCGAGTAGTCACGCAGATGTTGAGTCTCTAGTCGAGTAGTCACGCAGATGTTGAGTTTGTAGTCGAGTAGTCACGCAGATGTTGAGTCTCTAGTCAAGTAGTCACGCAGATGTTGAGTCTCTAGTCATGCAGTCACGCAGATGTTGAGTTTCTAGTCTAGTAGTCACGCAGATGTTGAGTTTCTAGTCAAGCAGTCACGCAGATGTTGAGTTTCTAGTCTAGTAGTCACGCAGATGTTGAGTTTCTAGTCTAGCAGTCACGCAGATGTTGAGTTTCTAGTCTAGTAGTCACGCAGATGTTGAGTTTCTAGTCTAGCAGTCACGCAGATGTTGAATTTCTAGTCTAGTAGTCACGCAGATGTTGAGTTTCTAGTCTAGCAGTCACGCAGATGTTGAGTTTCTAGTCTAGCAGTCACGCAGATGTTGAGTTTCTAGTCATGCAGTCACGCAGATGTTGAGTTTCTAGTCTAGTAGTTGGGCTTATACTATTAAACCAGGCAACAGATCCACCAACATTCTACTCCAGATCATGGCATACCACATCTACACCAGACCTTGCCTTCCATTCACCAGACCTGGATTGGAATATCACACGAATTGTTGGGAAACAACTTGGAGGCAGCGACCACCGACCAGTCTTTTTAGTGGTACAAAATAAGGCCATCAGGGAGAGCAGCACTCTCTCCAGATGGAATTACAAAAAGGCAGACTGGAAAATGTATCAACACTACAACAGTGTACTGACTAAAGATATAAATACAGATAGAGACATCAACAAAATAGTTGATGAATTCAGTAGACTAATAATACAAGCTGCCAGTGAAACAATACCTAGAGGGGCACGGAAACACTACAAACCATACTGGAGTAGTGAACTAGAGCAACTGCACAATGACATGGAAACATCTCGAAAGCAAGCAGAAAATAACCCTTGCCAAGAACACCACAACAACTACCAGCATGCTAAAGCCAAATTTCAACGGGCTAAACTACAAGCCAGACGGAGAAGCTGGAAAGAGAAAACAGAGTCCTTGAATCTTGAACGAGACACAAGAAAAGTGTGGAAGCTTGTAAAACAGCTGAATGATGAGGGTACAGAAAGGAACACCAAAATTACACTGAAGAAGGATGGAAACATTCTAACAGGTAAACATGCAGCAAATTACTTTGCAGACTCCTTTGCAAATGACAATAATATTGAAATTAGCCTAGAAAAACGACAAGCGACCCGTTTAAAACAACAAAATGGAAGACAAGAAGAGACCACACATGAAGTAATGGAAACACCCATTACACAAAGAGAGCTAGAGCTGGCAATATCCAAATTAAAAATGAAAAAGTCACCAGGCAGTGATGGAGTGTCCAATGAAATGATTAAGAACTTGGGAACTGCAGCTAAAGCAAAACTACTGCAGATCTACAACATTTGCTGGATCAGGTAGAGTGCCACAGGCATGGAGAGAAGCAATTATGATACCATTACTAAAGCCAGGAAATGATGGTTCAATGACATCCAGCTATAGACCAATCAGCCTTACAAGCTGTTTGTGTAAAACAATGGAACGTATAATCAATCTCAGACTGCAGTGGTACCTGGGAAGTGAAAATCTCCTTGTCCCACAACAAGCAGGCTTTAGACAGTGTTACTCTACCGAAGATCAAGCAACCTATCTTTCCCAGGAAATTGAAGATGCGTTTCAAGAAAAGAAACTGGTACTAGCAGCATGGATAGACCTAAAGAAAGCATTTGATAAGGTATGGAAGGAAGGGCTTTTGAAGAAACTGAGAAATTATGGAGTAAATGGCAGGATGTACAAATGGGTCAAAGCATACCTGCATAACAGGAGAGCCAGAGTGCAACTGGATGGTCTTAAGAGTAAGAAGGTCTTATTGCGCCAGGGCGTTCCACAAGGAGGGGTACTATCTCCAACACTTTTTCTGATCTACATCAATGACCTAGTTACTGAACTACCACATGGCATCAAAGTGGCAATGTATGCAGATGACTTGGTAATGTGGTGCACAGAGGAGTATGCAACAGTGGCCTCCAAATTGCTACAAAGAGCTATGAATGCACTGAATTCATGGACAAATAGATGGTGTATCAGCATCAATACAGACAAATGCAGTACTACACTTTTCACACTCTCCCCAAAACAAAAAGCAGGAGCCATCTACATAAACAATGAGCCTGTGAAAGAAGACATACAAGCTACATATCTCGGAGTTACATTTGATAACAAACTATCTTGGAAACAGCAGATAAATAAGGCAACCCAAAAAGCAAGGAGGAAATTGGCTATTCTAAGAAAGTTGTGTGGAACCACATGGGGTGCGAGTGGGAAAATGCTCAGTAAAGTTTACCAACAGAGTATACGCCCACATTTAGAATATGGATCATCCGCATGGTGCTCAGCATCAAACACCACATTGCAAGAACTGGATAAAGTACAAAACCAGGCACTTAGGGTCATCACAGGAGCAATGAAATCAACACCAATATTGGAGATGGAGAAATTGTGGAGGATACCAGCACTGAGAGAACGGAGAGACACAAAGGTGCTGATACAGGCAGAAAAATTTGTATGCATGCCGAGACATCCAATGAAGGACAGATTCCAAAATCTTGCATTGGGACGACTTAAGAGAAGCAGCTTTATCCACCAAGCCAAGCGTATTAGTAGACAAACACCAGACATGCCAAGAGTTGTTAAACCCCTTCTGCCCATACCAGAACAGACTCCCTGGACAGATGAATCAGGATTATCAGTTCAAATACGGACAGAAGTGAAAGGAATAGTTGACAAAGAGGAACAAAATAGTCTACAGCGAAAAACAATAACTCTCAGTTTCCTGGATGAAGAATACCCACAAGACCTATGGATCCGGTGTACACAGATGGATCAGCACAGAATGCAGTAAAGAATGGGGGAGCAGGTGCATATATAGAGTACCCAAATAACACCAGGGATATGAATAAAATAGCAACAGGGAAATATTGTCACAATTATGATGCAGAAATACAAGCAATAAAGTTGGCAATAGAAAAGCTGCTGAACAGTAATCTTAGCCCACAGCCTGTAGTGTTTTTGACAGATGCAAGATCAGTACTCCAGGCACTACAATCCAGAAAATTACCACATCTGCAGACCTTATTGACTGAACTCTGCAAGCACCACAGGGTTGCCCTGCAGTGGATCCCGTCTCACTGTGGAATACCAGGAAATGAGAAAGCAGATCAGTTGGCAAAGGAAGGTTCAACAGGCACACAAATAGATACACCAGTTACATACCATCATAAGAAACAGATAATCAAATCAATCAGAGGACCACAAGCCCCAAATCAGGATGCCTTTCATAATATGAATAGATATGAACAAGTTATCATTATACGCCTAAGAACAGGACACAATCGACTCTATAGTCACTTGTATACAAAATTCAAGATCGGCACATCAACTACTTGTACATGTGGACAGGCACCCCAGACTGCTGAACACATACTTCAAGACTGCACTGAATATAGTAGACTGAGGAAAATCCATTGGCCCATAGATACAACACTACAGACAAAACTATATGGGCCACTGCAAGAATTACAAAAGACAGTAAAATTCATACAGGAAACGACATTGCTGATATAGACAATACTTCGAGCGAACGAAAGATAGATAGATAGTCTAGTAGTCACGCAGATGTTGAGTTTCTAGTCTAGCAGTCACGCAGATGTTGAGTTTCTAGTCAAGCAGTCACGCAGATGTTGAGTCTCTAGTCTAGCAGTCACGCAGATGTTGAGTTTCTAGTCAAGCAGTCACGCAGATGTTGAGTCTCTAGTCAAGCAGTCACGCAGATGTTGAGTTTCTAGTCAAGCAGTCACGCAGATGTTGAGTTTCTAGTCAAGCAGTCACGCAGATGTTGAGTCTCTAGTCTAGCAGTCACGCAGATGTTGAGTTTCTAGTCAAGAAGTCACGCAGATGTTGAGTCTCTAGTCTAGCAGTCACGCAGATGTTGAGTCTCTAGTCAAGCAGTCACGCAGATGTTGAGTCTCTAGTCTAGCAGTCACGCAGATGTTGAGTCTCTAGTCAAGCAGTCACGCAGATGTTGAGTCTCTAGTCTAGCAGTCACGCGGATGTTGAGTTTCTAGTCTATCAGTCACGCAGATGTTGAGTTTCTAGTCTATCAGTCACGCAGATGTTGAGTTTCTAGTCATGCAGTCACGCAGATGTTGAGTTTCTAGTCATGCAGTCACGCAGATGTTGAGTTTCTAGTCATGCAGTCACGCAGATGTTGAGTTTCTAGTCAAGTAGTCACGCAGATGTTGAGTTTCTAGTCAAGTAGTCACGCAGATGTTGAGTCTCTAGTCAAGTAGTCACGCAGATGTTGAGTTTCTAGTCAAGTAGTCACGCAGATGTTGAGTTTCTAGTCAAGTAGTCACGCAGATGTTGAGTTTCTAGTCAAGTAGTCACGCAGATGTTGAGTTTCTAGTCAGGCAATCACGCAGATGTTGAGTTTCTAGTCTAGTAGTCACGCAGATGTTGAGTTTCTAGTCAAGCAGTCACGCAGATGTTGAGTTTCTAGTCAAGCAGTCACGCAGATGTTGAGTCTCTATTCTAGCAGTCACGCAGATGTTGAGTTTCTAGTCAAACAGTCACGCAGATGTTGAGTTTCTAGTCTAGTAGTCACGCAGATGTTGAGTTTCTAGTTTAGTAGTCACGCAGATGTTGAGTTTCTAGTCAAGCAGTCACGCAGATGTTGAGTTTCTAGTCAAGCAGTCACGCAGATGTTGAGTCTCTATTCTAGCAGTCACGCAGATGTTGAGTTTCTAGTCAAGCAGTCACGCAGATGTTGAGTTTCTAGTCAAGTAGTCACGCAGATGTTGAGTCTCTAGTCAAGCAGTCACGCAGATGTTGAGTCTCTATTCTAGCAGTCACGCAGATGTTGAGTTTCTAGTCAAGTAGTCACGCAGATGTTGAGTCTCTAGTCAAGTAGTCACGCAGATGTTGAGTTTCTAGTCTAGCAGTCACGCAGATGTTGAGTTTCTAGTCAAGTAGTCACGCAGATGTTGAGTCTCTAGTCAAGCAGTCACGCAGAAGTTGAGTCTCTAGTCAAGCAGTCACGCAGATGTTAAGTCTCTAGTCAAGCAGTCACGCAGATGTTGAGTCTCTAGTCAAGCAGTCACGCAGATGTTGAGTCTCTAGTCTAGCAGTCACGCAGATGTTGAGTCTCTAGTCAAGCAGTCACGCAGATGTTGAGTCTCTAGTCAAGCAGTCACGCAGATGTTGAGTCTCTAGTCAAGCAGTCACGCAGATGTTGAGTCTCTAGTCAAGCAGTCACGCAGATGTTGAGTTTCTAGTCAAGCAGTCACGCAGATGTTGAGTCTCTAGTCAAGCAGTCACGCAGATGTTGAGTTTCTAGTCAAGCAGTCACGCAGATGTTGAGTCTCTAGTCAAGCAGTCACGCAGATGTTGAGTTTCTAGTCTAGCAGTCACGCAGATGTTGAGTTTCTAGTCTAGCAGTCACGCAGATGTTGAGTTTCTAGTCTAGCAGTCACGCAGATGTTGAGTTTCAAGTTGAAAAGCATCACTGTAGCTTTGTAGTCGTATAATATCACAAGAGTTGAGTTGGAAGGTCTGGGTAACATTGATGAGTTTCACGTCGAGTAAAATCAGAATTAATCTTGAGTAAACACTGGAAAATATATATTTCGATTCGATTAATTTATCGACAAGTTGTACAATGACTTACAGCAGGCTGCGATATGCCCAACATATCCGACCTGTGTAACTTTTAGGGTACGGAGTTGCCGTTCTTCTTAATCCCTACGTCATTAACTGGTGAATAATAGCCAGCTACAGTTCTACTAAGGCCTGCGAGCTAGGATGGTTTTCCCGAGATCACCAAAAGCTTGTAACGTCTTCAACTATGTTAGCTCTAGGCAGCTGACGTCATTTTCTTCCACAACCGCCCCTGTTCGCAATGCCGAAAACGTCACAGGTTTTGTGTGATCGTTTTCAACTCGCGGGTTTTAGTAAACTATGGTTGGCTGTAGACTAATCTCGATCACGAAGATGTGGAAGAGAATCTTGACCAGCTCTGGTTCGCAGATCTTGACGTAGACCAGGCAATAAGTCACTGACCACATTCAGCCCACGTGTCTTGCGAGAAGGGAAATATCACAGTTTCAACTCGTGTTGCGTCACAAATGTCGAGTGTCAACGGCTGACCGAATTGTAATTATCGAACTTAGGTCGAGTAAACGACGAACTATGAAACCTGTATCGTCATAATTGTCTGCTCGGTGGACTAGTTACATAATTCTTGGGTTCCAAGCTGAAGGAGACACAATGGCAGTTAATGAGTGATTCATTAGACGCTGCAGCAACACACGTCACTAGACATGCTCATCATAACTAGTTCACTTAAAATAGACGTTCTGACAACATAACTAGTTCACTTAAAATAGACGTTCTGACAACATAACTAGTTCACTTAAAATAGACGTTCTGACAACATAACTAGTTCACTTAAAATAGACGTTCTGACAACATAACTAGTTCACTTAAAATAGACGTTCTGACAACATAACTAAACAACATCGCTCAACTGTACTTTCAACAAATCTATTGCTTATCAGTTTTTTAGTTTGAATAAAACCGCTGCCAGAACACCAGACTCAAAGACCGACCATGAAAAAGATGGGAGTAATGGAATTTAGAAAAACCATGGAATCTAAGAGCATCCGATGCCATTAGAAGAGCAAAATGATCATCATCAACTAGTGCCGTCTCCACATCGAAGGTTGGCTCTCACGGAACACCATTTCGCTGTCTCTTGCTTTGATGATGCAGGTTGTCATAGGCTGACTTGTCCATCTTTTGATGTTACTAGTCCACGTTAACCTCGGTCTGCCTCTGCCTCTTTTACCTTGTATTTTCCCCTCCAAGATTACTTTTAGTAGGCTGTTGTGTCTTTTAACATGCCCCAAAAATCTCATTTGTCTTGTTTAAATTTTATTTAACAGTTCTCTTTTCATTTTTAGTTGCTTTAAGACTTCATCGTTTGTTTTCTTTTCTGTCCATCCAATTCTTCCTATTCTCCTATATATCCACATTTCAAAGGCTTCAATTTTCTGTTCTGTTTTCTTGTCTAACGTCCATGTTTCTGCACCATACAGGAATGTTGAGAAGATATAATATTTTGCTATTCATTAGTTTTAGCCCTGGTGTTATTGTTTTGATGTTAGCATATTTTTCATGGCATTAAAATTACATCTTGCAATTCCTATATAGCAAAATACCATCAATTATAAATCTGCCCGCTACCGTGAACGGCAAATGAGGAAGGAAAGAAGAAGTGTTGCCTATCAGAGTTGAGCGGAAAGAGAAGTGTTGCCTATCAGAGTTGGGTGGAAAGAGAAGTGTTGCCTATCAGAGTTGGGTGGAAAGAGAAGTGTTGCCTATCAGAGTTGAGCGGAAAGAGAAGTGTTGCCTATCAGAGTTGGGTGGAAAGAGAAGTGTTGCCTATCAGAGTTGGGTGGAAAGAGAAGTGTTGCCTATCAGAGTTGAGTGGAAAGAGAAGTGTTGCCTATCAGAGTAGAAAAGTGTTGAGTGCAACTGTGTGTTACACATACTTAGTTCCCCTCCCGAACTCGTTCTTTTCGTCACTATTTTACTATTTTACGGCGACTATTTTACACCTTGACCACTTATTGCTCCCACGTAAGTCAACAGAGTAGGGAGAATTGAAGTAGGGCCCGAGACGAAGAGATAAGAAGTTACATAATCGACCGGAGGTGAGCATCAGACCAGATGCTTGGGGAAACTACCATACAAACAACAGTCCTAAACAACAAGAAGACCAGACAACTAGGCGTCAATCTTAACCAGCGGATGCCGATTTCCCACGAAAGTCAGACACTGACGGGTCTAGGAAATATCGTTGCATCAGTAGCCAAGTTATTTCAACTGGAAAGCGCAGTAACGCGCTAGGTTAAACCAAGACAGGTAAGGTATACTTTGTATTTTAACACTCAAAATCTCAAAATGTCCGGACGAGGCAAAGGAGGAAAAGTCAAAGAAGTATGAGAACCAAGTGAACTGAAATCATGATTTAAAACACGGAAATTCTCAAACAGTGAAATCGAATAGATGAATTAGAGATCATACAAGAATAAAATATACAGTCCCCAAGGAAGCAAGCCATGCCAAAGAAGACACCAAAGGAAACAAAGAAAGCGAGCCAAACTACTCAAGTTGCCCAGAACAATCCCGACGCAAAAATGAGAACAGAGCAAGATCAGATGCCTCCCGAGCCGCCAGCCCAAACCTACGAGGTAGATCTCAAAAACAAGCACGAGAAAGGGACATTAATAGCCACTATCGACGGCCGAGACGTCGCAAAAATTACAGTATCCATGATGACGAGCATACTCATAGGCCCCGTCGGAGTTGCGCTAAACGGAATTAACTCAATGTACCGTTTTAGCGACACTAGGAAGTGGTTTTTCACGCTGAAACCCTTCGCACACGAAAAACAGTACCAAGTGCTTGAAAACAAAATTATCACACTGACAGATCCCAAGGTGACAATCGTGATAAGCCACCAAGAGAAGGAACAATCTAGAGGGCGTATCCAATGGATGCCACCAACGATAACATGCGAACAAGTTCACGGAATTGTATCACAAATGACCGGAGACAAAGAGGCCCAGGTGAAAAGAGACCTTTACCAAGCGGACAAGTGGACTTTCTGGTACAAGCCAGTGTCGCATGTCCAGATACCACACTATATAAATCTGAAAATTAAAGGACAGATTACGGAAACAATCAAGATTTTCGTTACTCTTCCAGGCAGGAGATGTTCTCACTGTGGTCTCGACTCACACTGGGAAAACCGGTGCCCCAAGAGACCAAGCCTGAGAGTCAAGACAGTCGAGGAACCAGTGTCACTAAAACGGCCCAGACCATCGTTTCAAATAAACTACTGCAGCACCAGCAGCCAATGACACAGCCCCACCAACTACAAAAAAGAAGCGTAACTCTAAACAAAAGGAAACAGAACAAACAACAAAGGAGAACACACAGCAGCAGACTCACAGAACCAAAGTCCAGACGGCCACATCAACAACGTCCAAAGACGAGCCTAGAAAACAGAAACTCCAAGAAATACAAAAGTACAACACACAACCAGCACAAGAATCTCCACAAAACGAGCACCAATGGACAAACACAAACTACTATTCAGATACAGATACAGAGTACAACGACTGGGAAGTGGAGATGCCACATTTCGACGACCCAGAAGACAACTATCAGTGACACCCTCATGCCCTTCTTAGGGCAACAAAACAAAATATTTATGAAATGGTTCCCATTTATGAAATAAATAAAATTCTGGAAAATAAAAGTTTCCCAATAAAAATAATCTATACTCTTACTATTACTACTACACTCAGTACTACTCTATTACTAATACTACTTCTGCTACCCAAAAAAAAAAAAAAAAAAAAAAAAAGACAGGTAAGGTATCTATTCTCGAGTGTGTTGCCTATTAAATGCAACTATTTTGTGCCGAACATGAAATGTAAACCTTAAGTTAGGTAATCTATTTTCGAGTGTTTTGTGTATTAAGTGGTAGTTATTTTGTGCCGAACATAAGCTTAGTTTAGGTTAGCTATTTTAGAAAGTTTTGTGTATTACGTTTAGTTAGTTTGTGCCGAACATACGGTGTAAGCCTTAGAGGCAATGCGGCAGGAGGTCGACGCCTGGAAGTCATCACCCAGGCGGGCCCACCTCCCCTAGAGTGTCAAGAAGCTAAAGGGCCGAAACACTTGCTCGACGGGGTTCTCTTCTGATGATCAGATTGCCTCCTGCTGCGAAGCTCTGTACAAAGAGTTTCCTACTACTGACATATGGTTAGTCCATTGACAGTCGGGACAAAGACCGGCGGACATCTGGAAAGACAGATGACACTGGGAAAGACCAGGACCAACGGCTGACCGGGCCGGCACCCCGCCAGCTGATAAACCACTAGCTATAAGAACGAAACCTAATAAATGCCCCCAAGATTCACCGAAAGGGGGGGGGGAGAATGATGAGTCACACATCGATTCTACGGAGACGACAAGGACCGACCAACGGATTTTGATCCCAGAACAACGGCCGGAACACCAATGTAGCTGTGGTAGGACATTCGCAACACAGAAGGGCATGAAAATACACAGAACGAAGAAGAGGTGTGGGAATACAGCATCAGTAGCTCAACAGCGCACTGTCTCGGCAGATAAGACGTCAGAAGATCTCAGTCAGGAGTCAATCCACAGAACTGAGAATATTCAAGTTGAGCTGTCTGATGATGAATTCGCTCACCTCTTGGACGGGAAGAGAGAGAAGATCAAGTTTCCTCCCGCCTGCAACACAGTAGTTGGGAGAAGTTAGACAAGTCACTAGCAGAAGCCATAGACCACCACCTTAAACGGCTGAACTTGTCCCAAAGCTTGAAAGCATAGGCGAAGTGGTCTATTATTATTGCGTCAAGGAGTTAGGCTTAGGCACGAAGGAAGTAAGGACGAGCACGAAACCACAAAAAAGCAGACGACAGAAACAAATAGAAGAGATTAGGAGGCAGAAAAACCATGCTAGGAAACAATTCAAGAAAGCTACAGAAGCAGAAAAGGAAGCACTGCATCAGGTATGGCAGCATCTAAAATCAAAACATAAGGCACTGGGTAGAGCAGAAAGATTGTATCGAAAAAGGAAAGCAACCAAGAGGGCCAGGGAAACGTTCTTCAAAGACCCGTTCAAGTTTGCAAAGGAGCTGTTTGAACCACCAAGATCTGGAACATTAACAGTCAGCAAAGAGGAGCTAGAGAAACACCTAAGAGAGACCTATTCGGACAACCAGAGAGACGAACCGCTGAAGTCAATGACAGGAATCATGTGGCCGAGCGAACCGGGCACCCCATTCAATGATAGGCCGCCGACGTTACAAGAAGTTATAGATGTAGTTCACAGAGCCCGCAACAACTCGGCCCCAGGTCCAAATGGCGTTCCATACCTGGTTTACAAAAGATGCCCAGAGGTACTGAAACGACTGCATCGGCTGCTCAGGAGTGCATGGAAGAGGCAGATTGTAAGCCAGGAGTGGAAAAAGGCCAATGGCGTGTATATTCCAAAGGAACTGAACTCAAATGAGATTACGCAGTTCAGACCAATCTCCCTACTGAATGTGGAAGGGAAAGTATTCTTCTCTGTAATGGCAAAGAGACTCACCTCGTACCTCATGGAGAACGGGTACATAGATACTGTCATACAGAAGGGAGGAGTCCCTGGTGTCCCCGGATGCTTGGAGCACGCGACAATGATATGGGACGCGATACAGAGAGCAAAAACCGAGAAGCTAGATCTAGACGTCATATGGCTAGATCTAGACGTCATATGGCTAGATCTAGACGTCATATGGCTAGATCTAGACGTCATATGGCTAGATCTAGACGTCATATGGCTAGATCTAGACGTCATATGGCTAGATCTAGACGTCATATGGCTAGATCTAGACGTCATATGGCTAGATCTTGCAAACGCATATGGATCAGTCCCACATCAGATGATTTGGCAGGCTCTCCGAATGTACCATGTACCCCAGAGTGTGACCGCCATGCTCAGACTGTATTTTACAGGCTTCACTGTGCGTTTTTCCACAAAGGAATACATGACCGACTGGATAGAATTGCAAGTCGGCATTGCGATGGGATGTACAATTTCGCCCATACTCTTCGTGATGGCGATGCAGATAATATTGAGAGCAGCAGAAGGAGTTGGAAAACGACCAGACTTGGGAGGTGGATACCACATGCCACCACTTAGAGCATTTATGGATGACACCACCGTCCTAGCATCAGAAGAGAGCCACGCCCGCAGGATGCTTGAACGCCTGGACGAACTCATCGTGTGGTGCCGGATGAGCTTCAAACCAAAGAAGTCACGAAGCCTATCCATCAGACGAGGGAAGACCAAGCAAGTTGCATTCAGTGTTGCGAAACAGAGGATTCCAACCATCTGTGAGGAGCCAATAAAGAGCCTTGGCAGAGTGTATGACGCCTCATTGAAAAACACGAAAGCAGTCCAGAGAGTAAGAGAGATGACAAAGCAAGGGCTACATATCATCGACCGGAGTAGACTTTTAGGAAAGTTTAAGATCTGGTGCCTCCAGTTTATGTTGATACCCAAACTGCTATGGCCTCTTCTGATATATGAGATCAGCTCAAGTACGGTGGAAGCAATGGAGAGCAAGATTAGCAAGTACACGCGGAAATGGCTGGGAGTACCACCGGGACTGACGGATGTTGCGCTGTACTGTAAGAAAGCCAAGCTGGTCCTTCCGTTCAAGTCAGTCCTAGAGGAATATAAAGCCGGCAAGGCCAGACTGGCAGTTATGCTGCAAAGTTCGTCAGACGAAACTGTCCGAACAGTGGAACCCACAGTGAAGACCGGTCGGAAGTGGCAGGCGTGTGCAGCAGTACGCCAAGCACGTGAGAGTCTCCAGCTAAAGGAAGTAATGGGCTACACGCAGACCAACAGGCGTGGATTTGGTCACGGAGACATCCAATGGTGGTCAAAGGCATCAAATAGACAACGAAGGGACATGGTTGTCCGGGAGATCAGAGATGTCGAGGAGAACAAGCGTGTACAAAAGGCAGCACAACAAGTGCAGCAAGGCCAATGGACCACATGGGAGATGGCTTTGCAGAGGACACTGACATGGAATGACATGTGGCATATGGCACCGCTGCGGCTCAGCTACATAATCAGATCTATGTACGACCTTCTACCATCAGCCTGCAACCTTGTGAAGTGGGGGAAGACAGATGACAATCGATGTCCTCTTTGCGGAGGAAGACAGACGATGGAACATGTTCTTTCCTCATGCAAGACAGCACTAGGCCAAGGGCGGTACACATGGCGACACAACAGAGTGCTGCATGAACTGGCTGCCACCGTGGATGGGGCGCGGATGAAGGCCAACAATAGAGTTCGACCAGCTACGACTAACACCTACTTTTTGAGAGCGGGACAGGCTGCACGCCCCAAGCAGAACCACTGGAACGACTTCACTATCCTGGACATAGCTAACGATTGGGAGATGGCGGTTGACCTCCCAGGGCGAGGGAAGTACCCAGAGTGCATTAAGAGATCTAACACAGAGACATTGCACTCTACACGTCAAATATGACCCATGTCATTTTAATAGAGCTCACAGTGCCATTTGAATCCAGGATAGAGGAACAACATATATTCAAACTAGCTAAATACAAGGATCTCGCCACCGAGCTGAGAAAGCAGGGAGTACAGAGTAGAGTGTTTTCGGTGGTGGTTAGTGCCAGAGGACTCACAACCCCATCCCTCTACGACCTCTTAAAAATGCTAGGAATTAAGGGAGGGATGCGGTCAAGAACAATGAAGACTATTGCTGAGTCAGCAGAAAGAGCGTCGTGCTGGCTGTGGCAGAGTCGAGACAGACCAACAGTTAAATAATATTATGTCCAGACCAGACGGATCGGGCGACTATTTTACACCTTGACCACTTATTGCTCCCACATAAGTCAACAGAGTAGGGAGAATTGAAGTAGGGCCCGAGACGAAGCGATAAGAAGTTACATAATCGACCGGAGGTGAGCATCAGACCAGATGCTTGGGGCAACTACCATACAAACAGCAGGCCTAAACAACAAGAAGACCAGACAACTAGGCGTCAATCTTAACCAGCGGATGCCGATTTCCCACGAAAGTCAGACACTGACGGGTCTAGGAAATATCGTTGCATCAGTAGCCAAGTTATTTCAACTGGAAAGCGCAGTAACGCGCTAGGTTAAACCAAGACAGGTAAGGTATCTATTCTCGAGTGTGTTGCCTATTAAATGCAACTATTTTGTGCCGAACATGAAATGTAAACCTTAAGTTAGGTAATCTATTTTCGAGTGTTTTGTGTATTAAGTGGTAGTTATTTTGTGCCGAACATAAGCTTAGTTTAGGTAAGCTATTTTAGAAAGTTTTGTGTATTACGTTTAGTTAGTTTGTGCCGAACATACGGTGTAAGCCTTAGAGGCAATGCGGCAGGAGGTCAACGCCTGGAAGTCATGACCCAGGCGGGCCCACCTCCCCTAGAATGTCAAGAAGCTAAAGGGCCGAAACACTTGCTCGACGGGGTTCCTCTTCTGATGATCAGATTGCCTCCTGCAGCGAAGCTCTGTACAAAGAGTTTCCTACTTCTGTGATATTAGAGCTATCAATTATTGTTGTAAACATTATCTGTTTTTGCTGAGGTTTTCCTTTTAAATGATATAATTATCCGCTTGATGATACAATACTCCACTTGATGATATAATACTCTACTTCATGATATAATACTCCACTTGATGATATAATACTCTACTTCATGATATAATACTCTACTTCATGATATAATACTCTACTTCATGATGGAATACTCCACTTGATGATATAATAATCTACTTGATGATATAATACTCTACTTGATGATATAATACTCTACTTCATGATAGAATACTCCACTTGATGATATAATACTCTACTTCATGATATAATACTCTACTTTATGATATAATACTCTACTTGATGATATAATACTCTATTCATGATATAATACTCTACTTGATGATATAATACTCTACTTCATGATATAATACTCTACTTCATGATGGAATACTCTACTTGATGATATAATAATCTACTTGATGATATAATACTCTACTTGATGATATAATACTCTACTTCATGATATAATACTCTACTTCATGATAGAATACTCCACTTGATGATATAATACTCTACTTCATGATATAATACTCTACTTCATGATATAATACTCTACTTGTTGATATAATATTCTACTAGATGATATAATACTCTACTTCATGATAGAATACTCCACTTGATGATATAATACTCTACTTCATGATATAATACTCTACTAGATGATATAATACTCTACTTCATGATAGAATACTCCACTTGATGATATAATACTCTACTTCATGATATAATACTCTACTTCATGATATAATACTCTACTTCATGATATAATACTCTACTTAAGGATATAATACTCTACTAGATGATATAATACTCTACTTCATGATATAATACTCTACTTCATGACAGAATACTCCACTTGATGATATAATACTCTACTTCATGATATAATACTCTACTTTTTTATATAATACTCCACTTGATGATATAATACTCTACTTCATGATATCATACTCCACTTGATGATATAATAATCTACCTGTTGATATAATACTCTATCTATTGACATTTCGAGCCGTAACCGGCCCATAGGGCGTAGACCAAGATACTCCTTCTCTTATCTGAATTTTTGTTCTAGCAGTTTTCACTTCTTTTAAATATATTTTATCAAATCTCGCCATTTGTCTCTGTTCTGTGCAAGGAGCTCTATCTCATTGAGGGAGCCGATTCCTGTTGCCTTTGCCTCTCTCAGCAATGTTCTTCTCAGTGTCTCTCTGGGTCTTCCTCTTTTTCTCTTACCTGTTGTTTCCCACATGAGGGAAACAATAGCTTGTTTTGCTATTCGGTTATTATCTCTTCTCATCACATGTCCAACATATGACCATCATCTTTTCTTTATTACTGAAGATATTAGTGGTTGATTGGCGATTTCTCTAATTTCCTCGTTTGTTTTGAATTCGTTCCACGCTATACTAAGTATTTTCCCTAGACATTTATTTTCGAATGCGTTCAACGTTGTTTCTATATCTCTTGTTGTTTTCCAGCTTTCACACGCATACGTAAGGGTTGATAATACATTTGATTTGAATAGTCTAAGTTTTGTGTTTGTGCTGATGAGTTTTGATTTCCACAACTTTTCAAGGCTTCTGAAAGATATTGCTGCTTTAGCTATTCTGATTCTAATTTCTTTGCTTGTATCCCCTTCTCGATCAATGTGACTTCCAAGATAGATAAAGTGATCGATCTTTTCCACTGGTTTGTTTTCCATGTATATTTTGTCATCTGTTGGAATTAGGCTTTTTATGATTTTAGTCTTTTTTTTCATGATTGATCTCAAGCCCAATTTTGCTGGCTATTGATGATAGTTCATTTGTGTTTTTCTGCATCGTTTTTATCTGACTGCTGATGAGAACTATGTCATCAGCAAATTTGAGGTCCGCCAAATAGTCTCCTTGTATCCATTCGATGCCTTTATTACCAGTGCAGCATTTCTTCATTATGAAGTCCATAAAGACTCCAAATAACAAGGGCGATAAAATACATCTTGTTGAACCCCAGTTTCTATTGGGAAACATTCGCTCAGTCCTTCCTCTGTTCGAACTGCTCGTGTGTAACCACCATACATGTCTTTGATAATATTTATGATTTTTGATGGTAAGCCATATTGCTTCAGAATTTTCCACAAAGAATCTCGATGAATACTATCAAATGCTTTTTTGAAGTCGATGAAGTTAAGTACAAAAGGTTTTTGCTTCTCAATGTGTTCCTCCAATATAAGTCGTAGAGTAAAAACGTGGTCAATGTAGCTTCTCCTTTTTCTAAACCCAGCCTGTTCTTCAGGCATTACTGTATCTATTGAATCCTTTATATATAATACTCTACGTGATGATATAATGTTCTACTTGATGAGATAATACTCTACGTGATGATATAATGTTCTACTTGATGAAATAATACTCTACTTGATGATCTGGAAGTTGTCAGCGACCCACATCTGATGGCTTGCGCCTGGATAGGTGAACCAAAACCATCCAGACCCTGTTCCACCTCTCCGCGGTGCCTCCAATAACAGACTAACCTGTCTAGTCTGGCCAAGCGAGCAGGGATCGAAAAAGGAAGACAACCCGGAGCACAAAAATGTCGTGCTGAAGTCGAATGTGTTGGGCCGAAAGCCGCAAATATAACAGTTATACTGCAAACCACAACACAACGCAGACACGTCCACTACGTCCTTGTAAGGGCGGATGATGAAGAGGAATATTCTAGCCTACCACGATACTTTAAATACTTTAGTCATCGGGCGAACGCAACCAACCAACCATACTACACTTGATGATGTAATACTACACTTGATGATGTAATACTCCGCTTGATGATATAATATTACACTCGATGATATAATACTACACTCGATGATATAAATACTACACTTGATGATGTAATACTACTACACTTCTTCTTCTTCTTCTTTCCTTCCTCATTTGCCTTTCAGCGTCGAGGGGAGATGTAATTTGCGGTCTTTTGTTCGCCTCTGCTGCTGTTATGTTTCCTAGTGCTTCTAATATTCCATCGACCCATCTTTTTTGTGGTCGACCCTTGGGTCTGGTGTTCTCACAACGTTTGTTGAAGGCTTGTTGTATTGTGTTTTGTTCTTTCTGACTTGTCACATGGCCAGACCATTTTATCTGTTGTTTCCTTATATATTCTATGGCGGGGGCCATTCCTAACTTTTTTCTCATTTCTTCATTTCTGATCTTATCTCTCAGACTGTTTCCTGTCATTCGTCTAACACATTTCATCTCTGTAGAGGTTATTTTTCTTATTGTTCTTGCATCTAGGGTCCAGGTCTGGCATTGGTAGCACAACGTTGGGATGAAGATTCTATTGTATAGTGCTCCTTTTGCCTCCAGAGTTATCTCCTTGTTGGACAATAGTGGTGATAACTGTCCGATGATTTGACAAGCTTTGTTGCATCTTGATTCTATCTCTGCTGTTTGAGAATTATCGTTTGTCATTAGACTTCCTAGGTATTTGAATTCCTCTACCTGTTTTAGTTGTTTGCCTTCTGTAGTTATGTTGATGTTCTGTTCATTTTTGACGACGTTCATGACTTCTGTTTTGTTGATGTTGATTTTCATGTTGTATTTTGTGCCTGAGATGTTGTTTGTTTAAGTGTTCTTGTAGGTCTTCTATTGTTTCATGTATTAGTGCCTGATCGTCTGCAAATAAAAGCTCGTTGATCTTCTCTGTTTCTGATGGGTTGACTAGCTTGCATATATAGTCCATGTATGTAATAAACAGTAGGGGGGATAGTACGCACCCCTGTCTTACACCTGATCAAACTTCGAAGTGGTCTGTGTAGCCTGCTGCTGTTCTGACCCTGCAGCTGCTGTTGATGTAGAGACTTTTAATAAGGTTGGTTAGATGTTGGCTTACTCCGTATGTTGTTAGTATCTCTCACAGTTCTCTGTGTACTCTGTCGAATGCTTTTTCCTGGTCAATGAAGGCTATGTATTTTGTTTTGATTGTGTTCTGTCGTTTTTTCTGCAAGCTGTTTTAGTGTGAATAGTGCGTCGGTACATCCTCTGTTTTTTTTCGGAACCCCATTTGAGAATCGCTTAACTGTAGATTAACTACTACACTCGATGATATAATTCACATCTACAGAACAAAATACTATACATAACATTCATCTTAAACATTTCATAAACAGCATAAAGCAATAGGAGCATATTGACCTAAGTTCTTGCATCGCACTGGGTGGTCGTGTTTGTAGTAAGCTTGTTTTGGGGAAAAGTGATGTGTCGATTGGTAATTGTTGTATGTGTTTGTGTATGAGTGCCAACTCGAATATTTTATTACCTCGACCTGTCCTCGCTCTGTGTTTACTACTGAACCATCTCACAGTCTCATTTCTAGTTGCTGGGATATAATCTCATTTCTAGTTGCTGGGATATAATCTCATTTCTAGTTGCTGGGATATAATCTCATTTCTAGTTGCTGGGATATAATCTCATTTCTAGTTGCTGGGATATAATCTCATTTCTAGTTGCTGGGATATAATCTCATTTCTAGTTGCTGGGATATAATCTCATTTCTAGTTGCTGGGATATAATCTCATTTCTAGTTGCTGGGATATAATCTCATTTCTAGTTGCTGGGATATAATCTCATTTCTAGTTGCTGGGATATAATCTCATTTCTTGAGTTGAAGGTAATCTCTCTGGCACTAACAACTCTCTACTCTATAAGAGAAGAAACCACCAAGAGTATATGTATATGAATTAAGGAGAAAGCGTTGGAAGAACATCCATCATGGGCCCAGAATCGAGGAAATGAGACTTTCTCGCAGGGCCTTAATGTGGACACCAGTAATTCAAATAAAACAAGGAAGAGAAAAAGAAACTTTACGTTGAATAATTAACAGAGAGGACCTCACCGTGGCTTTAAGGCCCGAATAAAGGAAGATCTACAAAGCCTGGCAATGAGTAGTCAGACGTGGACTGATCTCATGTCTGTCTTTTGTGATGTCTTCAGACTGGGAGGAACTAATCGGTCTGACTGACCTTTCCAAGGAGGGAATCACCGTATTCATCGAGCAAGTTGGACATATTCACTTCTCGATCCGCATCACTTCTTACATTTCCACCTCCTCTGTCTCCTTCCTAGATATTACAATTTCCTTACCTGCCTCTGGTTTACTTACCTCGGTCTTCTACACACCTACTGACTCCCATTGTTTCCTTAGGTGCCTCTGGTTTACTTACCTCGGTCTTCTACACACCTACTGACTTCCATTGTTTCCTTAGGTGCCTCTGGTTTACTTACCTCGGTCTTCTACACACCTACTGACTCCCATTGTTTCCTTAGGTGCCTCTGGTTTACTTACCTCGGTCTTCTACACACCTACTGACTCCCATTGTTTCCATAGGTGCCTCTGGTTTACTTACCTCGGTCTTCTACACACCTACTGACTCCCATTGTTTCCATAGGTGCCTCTGGTTTACTTAGGGAACAGGCAAATAATTGCAATGCTGCGGTAAAGCTGGTAGCAAGGAGCCAATGGTGGGGTGTACTAAACACTCCAAGGTATGGTGACAGCTTTACAAATAAAGAACACAACACAATACTGACGTTTCGGCCTGTGGCCTTCTTCAGATACAGGGACAACGACAACAAGCGGTGAAGCACAATTACTACATGTTAGATGATCAAGTGGGGGGCGAGGAAAGTAGGATGCAGAAATAGGAAAAGAGAGAAATGAGTATTACATGATGAGAGGTATGATGGGCGTCAAAATATATAAAATAGAAAAAGAGATAAATGTATAATAAATTGTACTTAGCTGAGCTCAGAGCAGGAAAACTATAATCCGTTCTGAAACAAGTCGGAATGACTAAAAGACAGAGAGCGTGTAAAGAAAGCAACCTGTGACCAAGACAGGTCAGTAAGGAGGCAAACGGATCTAATATCGGGAAAACCAAAAGGGGGGGGGGGAAAGGGGGATAGACGAAGACACTCCTGGGACACAACAAGCAATACATATAAATCACTCAACAATGGAAGTGAGAGATCACGCGAGAGGTTAAAAGAAAGAAATTGAATGACACGGCAAAGTAGTGAACTAGGCAAACCGTGAGAGAGATGGACTCTACAGAATGGATGGCCTCGAACTGAAAGAGTTGAGAGGTAGGTCAACGAAAGGAAGGATTGGATACTGGAGGAAGAGATAAGGAGAGGAAGAATAATAAAGCTGGTATAATGAGAAGGGCGATAGAGGGGTGGTCCGGAGGAAGTTAGTCTATCGGGAGGTAGGGAAGTATTAGAGGAGGAGGTATGGAGAGGAGGGATAAGAAGCAGGTATGTGAAAACTGGATAGGGGGAGAGGCGGTAGGTCAGAAGTGAATGGAAAAACAGAAAAAGAGAAAGTCTGGAAGAAGTGGAGCAATAGGGGATGGTGTGCAAAAGGTATGAACCATAGGAGGTAAAGAAGTAGGGAAATGATAGAACAAAGGGGGGAATGAAAGTGGGCATCAGGATAAGGGGGATACTGGAATAGTAGGTATAGATGAGTAGTGACTACAAGTGAATAGAGATGAGAGGGGTGAGCTAGGAGTAGATCAGCAGAGTGGTGGTAGGAAGGACGAGGTATAATAGAGGTGGGCAGAGAGATCGTACGTACAGTCCAGGTGGAGAGGTGATATAGTGATAAAGAGGTAAAGGACATGAAGGTAGTCAGAAGAGAAAAAGGTGTGGGGAGGGGGGGGGTTTAGGATGAAGAAGGCAAGATGGGGGTTACTCAAAGAGGATATGAAAAGCAGGGATGGAAGAAGAGAAATAGGAAGAGAGGTCCATAGGTGGGAGGGTGGAGTCGGAGGCAGGCGGGTCCTCAGAGGGACAGGGATACATTGATGCCACGAGGGGTGAGGCAGCCCCAACGAACGATCAGACGGTGCTCAAGAGTGAGCCGACTTTTGGCATCAATGTATCCCTGTCCCTCTGAGGACCCTCCTGCCTCCGACTCCACCCTCCCACCTATGGACCTCTCTTCCTATTTCTCTTCTTCCATCCCTGCTTTTCATATCCTCTTTGAGTAACCCCCATCTTGCCTTCTTCATCCTAAACCCCCCCTCCCCACACCTTTTTCTCTTCTGACTACCTTCATGTCCTTTACCTCTTTATCACTATATCACCTCTCCACCTGGACTGTACGTACGATCTCTCTGCCCACCTCTATTATACCTCGTCCTTCCTACCACCACTCTGCTGATCTACTCCTAGCTCACCCCTCTCATCTCTATTCACTTGTAGTCACTACTCATCTATACCTACTATTCCAGTATCCCCCTTATCCTGATGCCCACTTTCATTCCCCCTTTGTTCTATCATTTCCCTACTTCTTTACCTCCTATGGTTCATACCTTTTGCACACCATCCCCTATTGCTCCACTTCTTCCAGACTTTCTCTTTTTCTGTTTTTCCATTCACTTCTGACCTACCGCCTCTCCCCCTATCCAGTTTTCACATACCTGCTTCTTATCCCTCCTCTCCATACCTCCTCCTCTAATACTTCCCTACCTCCCGATAGACTAACTTCCTCCGGACCACCCCTCTATCGCCCTTCTCATTATACCAGCTTTATTATTCTTCCTCTCCTTATCTCTTCCTCCAGTATCCAATCCTTCCTTTCGTTGACCTACCTCTCAACTCTTTCAGTTCGAGGCCATCCATTCTGTAGAGTCCATCTCTCTCACGGTTTGCCTAGTTCACTACTTTGCCGTGTCATTCATTTCTTTCTCTTAACCTCTCGCGTGATCTCTCACTTCCATTGTTGAGTGATTTATATGTATTGCTTGTTGTGTCCCAGGAGTGTCTTCGTCTATCCCCCTTTCCCCCCCCCCCCCCCTTTTAGTTTTCCGATATTAGATCCGTTTGCCTCCTTACTGACCTGTCTTGGTCACAGGTTGCTTTCTTTACACGCTCTCTGTCTTTTAGTCATTCCGACTTGTTTCAGAACGGATTATAGTTTTCCTGCTCTGAGCTCAGCTAAGTACAATTTATTATACATTTGTCTCTTTTTCTATTTTATATATTTTGACGCCCATCATACCTCTCATCATGTAATACTCATTTCTCTCTTTTCCTATTTCTGCATCCTACTTTCCTCGCCCCCCACTTGATCATCTAACATGTAGTAATTGTGCTTCACCGCTTGTTGTCGTTGTCCCTGTATTCTGAAGAAGGCCACAGGCCGAAACGTCAGTATTGTGTTGTGTTCTTTATTTGTAAAGCTGTCACCATACCTTGGAGTGTTTAGTACACCCCACCATTGGCTCCTCTGGTTTACTTACCTCGGTCTTCTACACACCTACTGACTTCCATTGTTTCCTTAGGTGCCTCTGGTTTACTTACCTCGGTCTTCTACACACCTACTGGACTTCCATTGTTTCCATAGGTGCCTCTGGTTTACTTACCTCGGTCTTCTACACACCTACTGACTTCCATTGTTTCCTTAGGTGCCTCTGGTTTACTTACCTCGGTCTTCTACACACCTACTGACTTCCATTGTTTCCTTAGGTGCCTCTGGTTTACTTACCTCGGTCTTCTACACACCTACTGACTTCCATTGTTTCCATAGGTGCCTCTGGTTTACTTACCTCGGTCTTCTACACACCTACTGGACTTCCATTGTTTCCATAGGTGCCTCTGGTTTACTTACCTCGGTCTTCTACACACCTACTGACTTCCATTGTTTCCATAGGTGCCTCTGGTTTACTTACCTCGGTCTTCTACACACCTACTGACTCCCATTGTTCCTCCGCTACGACTCTTCTCACCCGACATCTTGAAAGAACTCTCTTCCCTATTCGTAATTACTCAGGCTTCGTCGCCTTTGCCAGGATGATGAAGATTTCCTACATAATGCCCACCTGATGCTTGACTTCTTCCGCCGACGTCTCTATCCCGAATTAGCTATTCCACCTGCTCTCCAGCGAGTTTCCATACGCCAGGTTGCCCTCACCTTCTGTACCCGTATCCCCTCCCACAGGGTGGTACTTGCTCTCGCCTTCTGTACCCGTATCCCCTCCCACAGGGTGGTACTTGCCCTCGCCTTCTGTACCCGTATCCCCACCCACAGGGTGGTACTTGCCCTCACCTTCTGTACCCGTATCCCCTCCCACAGGGTGGTACTTGCCCTCACCTTCTGTACCCGTATCCCCTCCCACAGGGTGGTACTTGCCCTCACCTTCTGTACCCGTATCCCCTCCACAGGGTGGTACTTGCTCTCACCTTCTGTACCCGTATCCCCTCCCACAGGGTGGTACTTGCTCTCACCTTCTGTACCCGTATCCCCTCCCACAGGGTGGTACTTGCCCTCACCTTCTGTACCCGTATCCCTCCCACAGAGTGGTACTTGCCCTCACCTTCTGTACCCGTATCCCCTCCCACAGGGTGGTACTTGCCCTCACCTTCTGTACCCGTATCCCCTCCCACAGGGTGGTACTTGCCCTCACCTTCTGTACCCGTATCCCCTCACACACGGTGGTACTTGCCCTCACCTTCTGTACCCGTATCCCCTCCCACAGGGTGGTACTTGCCCTCACCTTCTGTACCCGTATCCCCTCCCACAGGGTGGTACTTGCCCTCACCTTCTGTACCCGTATCCCCTCCCACAGGGTGGTACTTGCTCTCACCTTCTGTACCCGTATCCCCTCCCACAGGGTGGTACTTGCTCTCACCTTCTGTACCCGTATCCCCTCCCACAGGGTGGTACTTGCCCTCACCTTCTGTACCCGCATCCCCTCCCACAGGGTGGTACTTGCTCTCACCTTCTGTACCCGCATCCCCTCCCACAGGGTGGTACTTGCCCTCGCCTTCTGTACCCGTATCCCCTCTCACAGGGTGTACCCGTATCCCCTCCCACAGGGTGGTACTTGCCCTCCCCTTCTGTACCCGTATCCCCTTCCACAGGGTGGTACTTGCCCTCACCTTCTGTACCCGTATCTCCTCCCACAGGGTGGTACTTGCCCTCACCTTCTGTACCCGTATCCCCTCCCACAGGGTGGTACTTGCCCTCACCTTCTGTACCCGTATCCCCTCCCACAGGGTGGTACTTGCCCTCGCCTTCTGTACCCGTATCCCCTCCCACAGGGTGGTACTTGCCCTCCCCTTCTGTACCCGTATCCCCTCCCACAGGGTGGTACTTGCCCTCCCCTTCTGTACCCGTATCCCCTCCCACAGAGTGGTACTTGCCCTCCCCTTCTGTACCCGTATCCCCTCCCACAGGGTGGTACTTGCCCTCACCTTCTGTACCCGTATCCCCTCCCACAGGGTGGTACTTGCCCTCACCTTCTGTACCCGTATCCCCTCCCACAGGGTGGTACTTGCCCTCACCTTCTGTACCCGTATCCCCTCCCACAGGGTGGTACTTGCCCTCACCTTCTGTACCCGTATCCCCTCCCACAGGGTGGTACTTGCCCTCCCCTTCTGTACCCGTATCCCCTCCCACAGGGTGGTACTTGCCCTCCCCTTCTGTACCCGTATCCCCTCCCACAGAGTGGTACTTGCCCTCCCCTTCTGTACCCGTATCCCCTCCCACAGGGTGGTACTTGCCCTCCCCTTCTGTACCCGTATCCCCTCCCACAGGGTGGTACTTGCCCTCCCCTCTACGCGGTGATCAGAACTCCAAGATATGCATGACAGGAGTAGCCTACCTCCCCCCCCCCCCAATCATGGCACTATCAGTTGCAATCACAATCAATGTAAAAAATTGCAACCACGTCCTCCCAACACAAACGGTTCTCTACCCTGATTTTGAGATGAGAGGATTCACTTGTACATCACGCAACGTTATCTAAGCCACCACATGTCAGCCATGTTAGATGACCTACATAGGCGAATCAGGGAGCCATCTCTGGTGGGATTCCGGGAATATCTGTATGACGTCACTCAAGTTGCAGGCCCCCCATATAACAACCTTCTTAAACTCTAAGGGGCATCAAGGTAAGGCGGACGTCCAAGTTACTGGCCTTTTGTCAAGTTCTTCTGACAGCCGTAGCCGATCCATCTCAGAGAATAGCCTGATCGCCCGTATGGGTTGCCTCACGTCACGGAGCATCAATGTATACCTTTCTCACGGGTAATCTATTACTTCCTCTCTCTCTCTCTCCCTTTTATTCCGCTGTCCTTCTTCTATTCACATCGCCCTCCCGATTTCCCCCCTCCCTCTTCTTCTTCGTTCTTCACTCCCTTGTTTCTGTTTTAAATCTTTACACCCTGACGTGATCTCCCCAGGCGATATTCAGGGTCTATATTATATATATATATATATCATCATCATCATCATCATCAAGTACCGGGTCTGCTGGCGTAGGTGATCATATCTCTCCACAATTTTCGATCTCGACAGTTATTTATAATTTCTGCTGTTGACCTTCTGCCAAGCCATTCTCTTAAACTGACTGGTATTTTTTTCTCTTTGCTTTCCTCTATCTCTTTGTCCCTCAATTTTCCCAGTTATTACAATATATTCCAGTTGTTCTCTTCTCATTACATGGCCATGATGATTGCTTCTTCCTAATATTAAAAATTAGCTCTCTTTTTGCTTTGGCCTTTTTCAGAACATTTCATTACTCTTCTTAGCTGTCCATGGTATTCTCAACATTCTTCTGAAAAACCACATTTCTACAGACTCCAGTGATTTTCCTGTTTGTTGTCCTATTGTCAATGATTCACATCCATATGTTAAGACTGACTACATAACATTTAAGAATTGTTTTTCTTGTTTCGATTGTCGAAAATGGATTCCATAGCATCTTCCTCATTTTTTGGAAAGCCGATTATGCCTGAGCAATTCTGCATCTCACCTCTTTTGTACATATATCTATATCTATGCATGTAAGTACGTTAACACCCTTCTGTAAGAATCATGATCCCTATTTACCAACTTATATTTATAATTACAGCATCACTGCTGTTGTTTGCCTGTTGTCCAATTACAGTTTCTGTCACTTTACATCCAAGTTCTACCTTACTCTCCCATCATTTCTTTTTATTCCATTTCCATATAGCTGCTTTTATACTACACCTGTTTGACACTCTACCATTCTGTACGCCAGTCCTCTATAATCCCCCTAATACGCCTTATTTATCTCCTAGTTAGCTGAGTCACGTCTGGTTTTGTTTGCTGATTTTCACTCCATAGTGATCACTTTACTATCCCTTGCAGTGACCCGAGTCACTGTTGACAGCCTCTCACACTTCATTCTAGCACCTTCCAATCTCATCCAACTTGTCTAATCGCGTAACTAATCATCCTTGTCAACAACAACTCGCAACATCTCCAGCATCATCCTTGTCAACAACGACTCGCAACATCTCCAGCATCATCCTTGTCAGAATACCCTACAGAGACACCGACACGGTTTCTAATTGCATCCAGTCTCTAAAAGCGGGAAGGAAAAAAAAACGGTCTGATTTTATCTTGGACAATCTGTGTAGTAGGAATGAGAAATAACACGGCCTGACTTAATGTTGGACAATTTGTGTAGTAGGAATGAGAAATAACGGCCTGACTTGATGTTGGACAATCTGTGTAGTAGGAATGAGAAATAACACGGCCTGACTTGATGTTGGACAATTTGTATAGTAGGAATGAGAAATAACACGGCCTGGCTTGATGTTGGACAATTTGTGCAGTAGGAATGAGAAATAACACGGCCTGACTTGATGTTGGACAATCTGTGTAGTAGGAATGAGAAATAACACGGACTGACTTGATGTTGGACAATTTGTGTAGTAGGAATGAGAAATAAAACGGACTGACTTGATGTTGGACAATTTGTGTAGTAGGAATGAGAAATAACACGGCCTGACTTGATGTTGGACAATTTGTGTAGTAGGAATGAGAAATAACACGGACTGACTTGATGTTGGACAATTTGTGTAGTAGGAATGAGAAATAACACGGTCTGACTTGATGTTGGACAATTTGTGTAGTAGGAATGAAAAATAACACGGACTGACTTGATGTTGGACAATTTGTGTAGTAGGAATGAGAAATAACACGGCCTGACTTGATGTTGGACAATTTGTGTAGTAGGAATGAGAAATAACACGGACTGACTTGATGTTGGACAATTTGTGTAGTAGGAATGAGAAATAACACGGCTTGACTTGATGTTGGACAATTTATTCATTAATGTCTCCGTGGTAGTGCAAAACGTATGGGTACTAACACAATATCTGCAAATATCAAAGGGCCAGGGGCAGTACTATTTACTTTTAATTGCTAAATTATTGGTCGTTATTTATATAGTGTCTCCAGTCTGGTTCACACTGTATCTTCTCTGCCTCCACTGATTTCCTCGAGATTGTCCTGTCAACTTATGACAGGTGACCCTCTTGTTAAAGCTTCGGAATCTTTTCTGGTATGTGATCTATACCGCCTGTCTGTCTATAATTTCTTCCACTTGCTGACTGCTTCTCCTTCATCGTTGAGTGTCATTTCCACATCGAAGTTGAGCTACCCTGGAACGTCATTTTACTCTGAATCTTGTCTTGACGGTGCATGTTGTAATAGGTTCACCAGTCTATCTTGTCATGTTATCAGTCCACTTTAGTCTCGGTCTGCGTCGTCTGCCTTGTACATTTCATTTCAATTTGACTTTTAGTTGGGTTTTGTCTTACAGATGTTGCCAATACACAGAGATTTATTTAGTGTCCGCAACATCTGGTGTTTTATCAATAAAGTTGACTCGCCTGAATATCACCTGGTGGGATCACGTCAGGGTGTAAGGGGCCAAAACAGGAGCAGGGAATGGTAGTAAGGAGTGGATAAAGGGGGTGGGGGGATCGGAAGAGAGATGGGAATGAAAGAAGGAAAGCGGGAGGGAAAAGAAGAGAGGGGGTAATAAATTACCCGTGTGAAAGGGATAATTGATGCCCCGTGCGTTGAGAATAGCATACGGGCGATCAGACAACTCTCGATAGGTAAATCGATTACTGCTGTTGGAAGAACATGACATCGGTGTCTGTAACTTGGATCTCTGTCTTACCCTGATGACCATTAGAAGAACATGACATCGGTGTCTGTAACTTGGATCTCTGTCTTACCTTGATGACCATAAGAAGAACATGACATCGGTGTCTGTAACTTGGATCTCTGTCTTACCTTGATGACCATAAGAAGAACATGACATCGGTGTCTGTAACTTGGATCTCTGTCTTACCTTGATGACCATAAGAAGAACATGACATCGGTGTCTGTAACTTGGATCTCTGTCTTACCTTGATGACCATAAGAAGAACATGACATCGGTGTCTGTAACTTGGATCTCTGTCTTACCTTGATGACCATAAGAAGAACATGACATCGGTGTCTGTAACTTGGATCTCTGTCTTACCTTGATGACCATAAGAAGAACATGACATCGGTGTCTGTAACTTGGATCTCTGTCTTACCCTGATGACCATTAGAGTTGAAGTGGGATGATATTGGGGTGTCTGCTTGTCAAGTGATGTCATACAGATGTTCCTGCCATCTTACAACGCTTACAAATGGTGGCATAGATAATGTTGCGCGATGTACAAGTGAATCCTGCTCTGATCTCAAAAGGTCCTGAACATTTTTTATAATGAGGGACCGTATCCATCTTATTTTAGATCCAAGAGTGATCCTATCTTTCTAAATAGGTGTTAGACTTGTAGGTGCTGTTGTAGTTGGTATAGGTCGTTTCAAAATTTTGAAGGTGTTTAAAATTCCATATCTCTGCAACCAATTGATTGATAATGCTGAAATTTTGCATATGGTCTTGTGATTTTTTGGTCCAAGAAGTACATTCATTTCCTCACCAACAAACGTATAGTTTTAAATATTCTTTATTTGAAGTATACAAATTTAAGGCATTTTGGTCAAAACCATATATTTGGAGGAATTACCGCTTCATATGAGTGAGCACCCACGGACTTGTCATCTTGAACGTAATGCGCGCCAATTTCCCTGTTTTAAGCACTAAAAAACACATAAAACGCGTCATAGTTATAATTTTATATCCGGTGCATCCCATTTCCTGTCGTTTTGTTGTGATTTATGTGCAACGGCGTATCCTAATTATTGGGTAATTTCGTTAAATTTGTGATCTGTTAGTCAATGGGTATAAAGTAGTTCCTTACATTGCAATCAGTGGCAATAAAGGTGTATAAATATTTTTGCATAGAAGCTAAGCGTGGAAAACTGTATCGAAGCATCTCAAAGCCAGAAAAGAGAACTATTCACGCATTGGGTATAAGCAAACGCTTTTTCAAACAAGTGCTTAAAGCTAACGGAGTGTCCAGTTCAATCAAGACTAGGACGCTAGGAAGAAAGAAAGTAGTAGATAGTTTTGACAAGGAAGTGATTAGAAGAACAATTTGTAAAATGTTCGATTCCAAAGAAACTGTGACTTTAAGAAAACTGAAAATTCGACTGAGAGCAGAAAATGACATTGTTGTGTCGAAAACAACATTATGGAGAACTGTTAGAAGCATCGGTTTTACGTTTAGAAAGTACGATAGTGGTAGAAATGTCATCTGCGAGAAGCCGCACTTAGTTTCTATGAGGAGTAAATATTTACGTGAAGTACGGGAAATGCGTAACCAAGGTTATGATATTGTATTTCTAGATGAATCTTGGATAAATTCTCACCACACAAGTGCAAAGGAATGGCAGTTATCAGATGGAAGTATTAAAAGATGTGTACCCACTGGAAAAGGACAGCGTATTATAATGGCCACAGCAGGCAGCCGAAAAGAAGGGTTGGTGAAAAATGCAGAACTTATATTCACCTCTAATTATACTGACAACAGGGACTATCACACCGAGATGAATGGCCATATATTTAGAGAGTGGATTGAAAATACTCTTCTTCCAATTCTAGACAGACCATCCTGTCTGGTAATGGACAACGTGTCGTACCACAACGCTGTGGCAGAAGAAGACAAAATTCCTACATCTACCAGTACAAAAGATGTTATAAAGATTTGGCTAAGAAAGGAAGGAATTCCATTTAACGAGGGATTTTTGAAACCTGAATTACTGTCACTTGTTAAGAAATCGCAAAAGACCAAAGTATTCCAAATAGACAAAATCATTCAACAGCATGGTCATACGTGCTTGAGACTGCCCCCTTATCATCCACAATTAAACCCCATTGAACTCGTTTGGGCAAAAATTAAAGGGCAGGTGGCAGCTGAGAATATAAGTTTTAAACTATGCGATATAAAAGGACTGACATATGCTGCTCTATCACAGATTGACAAAGATTTTTGGTGCAAATGTGAAGATCATGTCTTAAAAGAAGAAAATGACTATTGGAAAAAAGATGGACTATCGTTCGTTCAGCCCAGATTAGTAATCAATATGTTAGACTCCTCTGATTCAGAATAAATGAAATAATAATGGACGTTTTTATATGTCCGCATGATCAATCTTTAGCTAAAGTTGATAACGTTTTGAAAATGTAAAGATTCTTGATATGTGTACTGCAGGCATGCAAAGAAACTAAATCACTTTCATATGTCTTGTTTACGTAAAATAATGAAACTCACATGGAAAGACATAAAACGAACAATGTAGCTCTTTACAGTGAAGAGGATCCCGTGCTTACATCGGACTCTTTAGTCACATGCGTACCCATAAACAATAACTTTGCTTGATATGTCATGCTCGTTATCGCTCGCAACGGATAATTAATTTTTTTAAATGTATTCTTTGTTGTATATTGTTTAAATAGTTTTCATTAATGGAACTGTTTATACGCTGATTTGTTTTAGACCGTCTGTAAAGGCTATAACATTGACATTCTCATAGTATTTTAAAGAAAGTAAACAATAGAAAGTAAACAGTTGATAAACGCCTCCAACTTTCAAGTTGTGTAGAGACGCCTATGTCGAGAAGCTGATTTCCATTAATGTACGGTAAATTATTTTCTCCAGGAGCAAAAAGATCCGTAAATTCACTGAGATCAAAGGAAAGTGCTGCTTCATGATGAAGCATACTTCCTACATCATTAAATTTTGTGAAATCAGTGGGACCTTGGAAAAACAAGGCCAGACGCAAAAAATCAAGTTTGTAAGTGCAGGGAAAGAGGAGATATTTCATGTTAATCGTGAACATTTAGATTTGAAACGACCAATACCATTCTAGCCTATATATCTTCTTTCTTTCTTTCTTCCTTTCCTATTTTCTTTCTTTCCTTCTTTCCTATTTTCTTTTTTTCATTATCTGTATATCTATCTATCTATCTATCTATCTATCTATCTATCTATCTATCTATCTATCTATCTATCTATCTATCTATCTATCTATCTATCTATCTATCTATCTATCTATCTATCTATCTATCTATCTATCTATCTATCTATCTATCTATCTATCTATCTATCTATCTATCTATCTATCTATCTATCTATCTATCTATCTATCTATCTATCTATCTATCTATCTATCTATCTATCTATCTATCTATCTATCTATCTATCTATCTATCTATCTATCTATCTATCTATCTATCTATCTATCTATCTATCTATCTATCTATCTATCTATCTATCTATCTATCTATCTATCTATCTATCTATCTATCTATCTATCTATCTATCTATCTATCTATCTATCTATCTATCTATCTATCTATCTATCTATCTATCTATCTATCTATCTATCTATCTATCTATCTATCTATCTATCTATCTATCTATCTATCTATCTATCTATCTATCTATCTATCTATCTATCTATCTATCTATCTATCTATCTATCTATCTATCTATCTATCTATCTATCTATCTATCTATCTATCTATCTATCTATCTATCTATCTATCTATCTATCTATCTATCTATCTATCTATCTATCTATCTATCTATCTATCTATCTATCTATCTATCTATCTATCTATCTATCTATCTATCTATCTATCTATCTATCTATCTATCTATCTATCTATCTATCTATCTATCTATCTATCAATTGTTCCTTTGTCCTTTTTCTTTCTTTTATCTTACCGCCATTCTCTTTTTTCTTTCTTTCTTTCCTTTTGTCTGTTTTCTTTCTTTCTTTCCTTTTTTTTTCAAGCTGACATGTTTAGTGTCTTCAAATTTCTGTTAAATGCCTGATTCAAACCACCCTTTTTCTGCCTCCCGTTGTCATTCAGGAATGTTTCCGAGCTTTGTTGTAATACTTCTGTGTCCTGCGTCATCTGTCTCCTCCCCACTCCCCACCTCTTTACTCTGTCAATTATCGATCCCTGCAGCCAGTGTTATAATCAGCTCTCATGCTCTCTCTCTGAAACACCTTCAGCAAGAAATAAACACGCAATGATTCACTTACAAATATATTCGCAGTTCTGGGAAACAAAAGCCTGCGGATGTTGAATGCAAAGACTGTAACACAATTAGCTAACACGACATAAATATTATTACGAATTATTTTAAGAAGTGGCAAAACACAATAAAATTACAAACTGTGATTAAGAAAGTTTTTTTCTTAATTTGAGAGAAACAAAGACATAAATATGTGCGTAAATGAAAACGATGTATATGAAAGATCTACAACGTCTCCCACGCAATCATTAGGAACCATTATAATAGGAAGAAGATCAAACACCCAGATTCATTGCATCTTTAATGCGATAAAAAAATGATAATACAATTAAGGAAATAGAAACAAATGTTATGGTACATTTTTGATGATTATAAAATATAGAAGTAATTGATGGGTCACATGAGAGTGTTGCATCGAGTAAATGTGAGACGTCTATACAACACACCCACACGTCCATCCAAAAAGAAAAAAAAAATTAAAGATAAATGAATAAAGAAGAAAAATACCTTCAAGGCGTCAAATTAAAATTACTAAGGACATGTATCTTTCCCGATAGCAACATACGGTTGTCAAACATGGACAATCTCGCAAACATCATCATCATCGAGTGCCGTCTCCGCAACGAAGGTTGGCTACCATGGATCGCCATTCCACTCTGTTTCTTGCTTTGATGGCGCAGGTTGTCATAGACTGACTTGTCCATCTTTTGATGTTACTCGTCCATGTTAGTCTTGATCTGCCTCTGCCTCTTTTATCTTGTATTTTCCCTTCCAATATTACTTTTAGTAGGCTGTTGTGTCTTTTAACGTGTCCTAAAAATGTCATTTGTCTTGTCTTAATTGTATTTAGTAGTTTTCTTTTCTTTTCAGTTGTTTTAAAACTTCCTCGTTTGTTTTCTTTTCTTTCCATCCAATTCTACCTATTCTTCTGTAAATCCACATTTCAAAGGCTTCTATTTTCTGTTCTGTTTTCTTGTCTAATGCCCATGTTTATGCACCATACAGGAACATGGACATTAGACAATGACAAAAGACATGCTCGCAAACAGCAAATATGTAAATCGATTCATTAAAAACAAAATGCTACAGACAAAATTATTATGATATATTGGATAATGAAAAAGAGCAATGAAGACATCTTTAAAGATTGAAACATTCAAAGGAATTTGCTTAAAAACACCATTGTATAAAGGAATTTAAAATTAAAAACAAAAACTATAGCCACGTTAAAAGACACAGCGGGCTGGAAATAACAATAATGGACGGCATGGTTCCTGGGCGATGCATTAGGGGTAGACCAAGAAGAATGTGGTTTCAAGATATCAAGATATCAACATGACAACGGAAGAAGTGGGAGATCTGGCTAGAGACAGAGATTCTTTCATTTGGGCTGTGGTGAATACAAGCGATGAAGTCTTAAAACAACTAAAAATGAAAAGAGAACTACTAAATAATATTTCAAACAAGACAAATGCGATTTTGGAGCCATGTTAAAAAACACAACAGCCTACTAAAAGTAATCTTGGAGGGGAAAATACAAGGTAAAAGAGACAGGGGCTGACCAAATAGACGAATAACATTAAAAGATGGACAAGTCAATCTATGACAACTTGCACCATCAAAGCAAGAGACCGTGCAGAATGGCGCTTTATGGTAGCCAACCTTCGTTGCGGAGATGGCACGCAATGATGATGATGATGAATACAACGATCTGTTGGAGATCTGACTAGGGACAGACAATCTTTCAGACGGGCTGTGGTGAATGCAACGTTCTATTGTAGATCTGACTAGAGACAGACAATCTTTCAGACGGGCTGTGGTAACTACAACGTTCTGTGGGAGATCTGACTAGAGACAGACAATCTTTCAGAAGGGCTGTGGTGAATGTAACGTCCTGTGGGAGATCTGACTAGAGACAGACAATCTTTCAGACGGGCTGTGGTGACTACAACGTTCTGTGGGAGATCTGACTAGAGACAGAGATTCTTTCAGAAGGGCTGTGGTGAATGTAACGTTCTGTGGGAGGAAGTGAAGGTGGAGGACGGTGAGAAATGTTGGAGGAGGGAGTGGTAGAATGTAAGTAACGATGAAGGGGAAGGAAAGGACGATAAATAACGATGAAGGGGAAGGAAAGGACGATAAGTAACGATGAAGGGGAAGGAAAGGACGATAAGTAACGATGAAGGGGAAGGAAAGGACGATAAGTAACGATGAAGGGGAAGGAAAGGACGGTAAGTAACGATGAAGGGGAAGGAAAGGACGATAAGTAACGATGAAGGGGAAGGAAAGGACGGTAAGTAACGATGAAGGGGAAGGAAAGGACGGTAAGTAACGATGAAGGGGAAGGAAAGGACGGTAAGTAACGATGAAGGGGAAGGGAAGGACGGTAAGTAACGATGAAGGGGAAGGAAAGGACGGTAAGTAACGATGAAGGGGAAGGAAAGGACGGTAAGTAACTACGAAGCGGGAGAAATGATACGGTTAAAAAATACGGAGAAGAAAGAGTAAGTCGCTAAGAAACGACGAAGGGGAAGAAGGAGAAAAGCGATAAGGAAATAAAAATAATGAGGAGGAAGAGGAGGAGGGGTTTAAGAGGGCAATAAAAAGATGAAAAATATAGAAGATGAGGGGAGTAGAAGGACGATATGAAGGTGTAGAAACAGAGGAGGGGATGAAGAGAGCTATAAACAAATACAAATAGGAGGAGTAGTAGGGCGATAAGAATATAAAAAAAAGAGGAAGGAATAAGTATAGGGGAAGATAAGGGTGTTAAAGTAATAAATAATAGAAGTGGGGGGGAGGAGAAGGGTGATAAAGTAATAAATAATAGAAGTGGGGGGAGGAAGAAGGTGGTAAGAGGCTGGAAAAGAAGTAGAAAGAGAAGGAAGGGGGGAAGGTGGACGATCAGAAGATAAAAGGAAGAGGAAAAGGAGGGAGAAGGATGATTATAGAAGAACTAAAAGAAGGCAGATGAGTAGAGGAGGTTGAGGAGGGGGAAAAGATGGTGATCAGAAGGTGAGAAAAGGAGGATGATTCGCAGAATTTAAAAAAAAAAAAGCAGAAAGTAGAAAACGTGACACTATTGCAGGGCTTCTTTCAAGCTTCTTCTAACTTACTACTTGTTCTTTCACTGACACCCACATATAACTCATCCTTTTGAACAAGTATAAACAAAGTCTTTATTAGTGACTTCTACATGTGGTTTTACAAAATATGTTGTTACTTGACATAGCCGATAGGCGATGATGAATTGTCAGTAAGCATGATCGTATATGGTTCTTAAGTCTATCTAAGTTCATTCAGTTCTGTACGTTTCTAAGTTTACTTGTACATCCACGTTTCTCTCGGTGTGATTATCTCTTTCCGGTCTCTAAAAATCTCCTTTGGGACTTACTAACATCTAATATCTTAGTATAGTAGGACTACTTTAAACTGTTCTACTTTCTAAGTCCAACTCTTGTCACAATATTCTCTAAACGTACTTGTACATCTAAGTCCTGACTAACATCTGCCTTGAGGCAAGTATCTACTTCCTTCACTATATTTTCACCGTCTCTCATATCTGAAGGTCTGTGTCCATCTGTGTGTGTTTCTCCCCTCAATGTCTGAATCTGGCTGTCCGCATCTACCTCTACTAGTTCCCTGTGTCTCGCGTTATAGTCCAAGGTGATCACACCCCCCGACCACTGATACGGCCTAACCTACGTCTGTTGGCCGTCACTACTCTGTAACTCCGCCTACTTCTGAACTACGTCATAGTCATAGTTTATTACCTTAATCACTTAGTCGACAACCTGTCAATCTTCTCAAACATTCTTTTCCCACGACTAAAACCCACAACTATAACTCCTCCTTTGGCCCTTTGTTTAATTGCAGTTTAATTGTCCACTTTTATCTCAGGTCTTCTTATCTGGACTTCAAGGCGTCTGCCGATGTAAGAGTTTCCTTTTATTTCGCTCAGGTCGGTTTCTTCAAAGGGTCTAGTCTTAGTGATTCGCTACTCCGTGTCCACACCTGCGCGACGGGAGGTTATCGTCCGCTTCGTTGCGTTGCATAACTGTCTCCGCCAGAGCAAACATTTCTCTGGACCTACAAGCTTCAGACTGGACACATGTGCGCCTTTTACCTGTGATTTTAAAGTTGATTACGACACAGCGACTGAGTTTCGTAGACTTAACGTCTCCTCGTCTGAGTCTGGGACCCAACGTATCCTTGCCACTCGTCAAGACTTTCTTAATTTGCACGCCGCCTGAAATTATTCTGTCTTTCATCGACTGCGCCGTTTTTTCATTCATCCTCCGAAGATCGTCTTTTCCTCCTCTCATTATCCTACCTGGATGAGTCACACTATCACAACACCTTATGATGAGAATAACCATAATATAGGTGAGAATCGATTCTATTTTTTGTATAACAGAAACATGAAATGGTATTGAGCAGCTGGAATAACAGAAAAACAACAGAAACTGCAACGTGTCCGCAAAAGCCTTCATTGGGTATATCAAACAAACTATGCACATGAAACACACACAAATTCGAGCCAGAATACACAACAGCTCTAGGTTATTAGTTGTTCTGCTACCAACACTGACATCACGATCTTCTCATTCTATAGCACCTGCCATGATTCTTGTTAAGATTTTTAATAAAGTAGGAGACTGTGAGCAACCTTGATATGAACCAACCCCACGGTTTCCACGTAGAAGTTCTACGCTTGTAGCGTTGTGACGTAGATGTTTTATATAGCAGACTATAACGTATAACCTTGACAGAAAGTGCACAAAGTTAATCATCCTTAGCAACAAGAAATATATTCTATTCTATTCTATTCTATTCATGGAATTAGTTTCATTGTAGTTGGGACATCACAGAATCCGCTCCACCGCCAGTTCCAGCACATTTCACGAAGCGATTGTAGACTAATTGTTCTTGTAACATGTATTTTGTAGATACATCTTTTTCCCCACTAAGTACTCCGATTAACCAGGCCCTTTTTCCACCAGTATGTCAATGTTGCCGGGGTCTCATTATGAGGGCAGTAAAGAATAGTGACACTGTGACCTTCCAGGCATGTCGTAAGAGGCGACTAAGGAGGTTGATCGATGGCTTGACAAGCTGTCATTTGTTAAAAGTATTGTTATGGAAACAGAACCATACATTTTAGAAGCAGTGCTTTTTGCAATATGTGCCATTTTGGCACGCAAGGTTTCTGTTTTTGAGATTGTGGTTCTGCCCTATGTGCCATTTTGGCACGCAAGGTTTCTGTTTTTGAGATTGTGGTTCTGCCCTATGTGCCGTCTTCGGCTCGAAAGGACAATAGATAGATGTCAAATGTTGTGTATCTCCATCCAATAAATCTCCCTCCTCCTCTTCTGTTAAGGAGTGAAGAACAAACTTGGCGATGTCCTTTTTGTCTAAGTAAAGACTCGCCCAGTGCCAAAACTACCAGCGAGCTCATTGGTTGTTTCATTGCCGTCTACACCAGCATGTTGTGGACAGTACACCCGGGATAACTTGCTCACTGTACAACCATCCAGAAGCTGCATCCTCTCCTCCCGCAGACACATTTATAATGTTCTGTACCATACTTTGTGAGTCAGTTTCGAAGACTGCGTGAATCATGTTTTGTTTAACTAGCCAGGAGATTAGCTAATATTGGATATTAATGTTAATCTAAAAGCAAGCTTAAAGTAGTCAAAACATTGCTGAGGAAACCCGAATTAAACACCTTGGCCGCTAATTGCGTCATACGACAGGGAATTAAACGCTAGAGTGTAGCAACTAATATTACATTATAGTATTAATATTTAAAATATTAAGCTATGAATATTATGTTATAGCAGTTATTGTAGATAGAAGATACAAGTAACATTTTACAGTCTCAGCACTAGGTCATGTTCATTCTGTACCTGTTGAATGTTTATTATTTACTTGTGCGTTATCCTTGTGGGCGTTGTGGGCGTGCAGGGCAGCTTAACTGTCATCGGGATGTACAGCTGATGCGTGTTCTACTCGCACGCTGTGGTGATATTTCGATCGTTACTTTGTTTACTTTACAGACGACCTCCCCCGCCACTTGTCAGTTCTCGGGTTGATTGACATCAGCTGGAATGCGCTGCTCTTGCTTTTCTCGAGACAACACGTCTTCTTCTCTACTGGGCGTCGTCTCAGCCCTGATCTTGTCTGATCACCTTAGTACTTCTGGATTGTGGTTAGGATGACTGTTTCACGTTGTTGTTCCGCGACAACTTTACTGCAGTTATGATTCATCCCCGAGGGTTGACGCTATGCCAGATAATATAACTGTGTAACATATAACAACACATTGGTTATAATAATTTATTCCGACTTTTAATTCTGTCACATCGGACTCTCGTTACACATTAGATATGGCAGGTTACACACTTAGAGCGCACTCTACAATTTCTTGAGTCTATCGCCCTAAAATTTGTCTCTGGGCTCTTACCGCATTCATACTCGCATCTACACTATATGTGGACCGTCCCATTGACGGCCCGTCATAGACTATCTAACTTCTACCAGCCCGGCTATCTCTTGGCAACCATTACTAACTGTCTCTAATAGTGTTACTTACTAATCTGTCCGCCTAACTGTTCTTCACTAGTCTCTGCATCTCCTAACTATAGCGTGTTCTTGCTGGCTAAAATTCTATTACGCTTGCTTGGTGTCATTACTCTAGATCGTCACTCCCTGCCAACTCAGTCTCTCCAAGTGTTGTATTCAAGTTCCCACTACTATTCTAACTCACTTTCTAATTTACAGCGCAATTTTATTCGACTAGGCTAAGGTTAGCATCTCTATGGTCGACCACATGTCGCCCGTTTTCTAACTGGCGTGGTGCTCCTGCCGACTACATTTCTCCAAGTGTTCAGTATAAAGTGCTTGTCAATCTTTCGTGTTTACCTCTTAAATTTGGATCTTGTCAGTCAATCAGAATTGACTTCCCACGCGTCTGTCTGCCACTCACCTCCGGACATGGCCTTTACGCTCTGCACGTGCACTTTGACCCATCCTCTGCTTATTTCTCTCATGAGTTCGTCTTAATGTCGTTTTTTCCTTTTTTCTCCTTGATCTTGTTCTCGTCTTTGTTTACTCCTCTACTCTCTTCACTCCTCCCCCTTCTACACCTACTCGTCTCTCTGCCCACTCACTTCTGAACATGATCTTCACATTTTGCACAGGCATTTTGACCCATCTTCTACTTATTTTTCTCATGACTTCGTCTTAATGTCTTTTCCTTTTTTCTCCTTGATCTTGTTCTCTCGTCTTTATTTACTCCACTACTCTCTCCACTCCTCCCTCTTCTACAAATCCTGATCAACGACTTCGGGTTCACCCAGCCTTAAATGGATACCGGTTTTTTTTTTCCTGGGAAAGTAAAGCGTAATACCGACCACATAACCGAAAAATATCCGAAAAATGTGCCGAAGGTCTGTAAAATTTATGGTCATTAACACCATATTCCCTGTACGCCATTTGGCGTGACGGGGCTCTTTACTTACTTACTAAATTTAACGTTTTGGTAATACATACTATAGCAGTAGTTAAAAATTACATCCCAGGCAACCAATGTATACATTCTGCATCGAAACTCACAATGCGAGGCGACATTCCTCACCTTCCAGGGTAATACCCTGGTACCCATTTCTGCTAACGGCTGGGTCGACCGTGGGGGTATTTTTTTCCAACCACGAGTACAACTCACACTGCTCCCAGCGGGAATCGAACACGGGTTGTCCGAACGTCGGTGGTCCAGTCGGGTGGTGTTTCCCAACTAGGCTACCGACGCGTAAACAAAACTTTATCTTTCGTTCACCCTCTGAGAAACTATTTCTGAGTTTACTTCTCTTAAATTCTCCCTCTCTCTCATTTTATTCTTCGAAGTTAAATCACTTCTTATGACAATAACTATCTCCTTCTTTCTTTATCTTAGACTGCTTATCTCACTTTCTCTTCTACCATGTTATCGGAACACCTCGTCTCTTGATCTATCTTCTTTCTCTTTCTCTCTCACTTTTCTCTCAAAGTAAAGTAAAGTGCCCCTATAACGCCAAGTGGCGTATAGGGAATATGGTGTTTGTGACCATAAATTTTACAGATCTTCGGCACATGATTTTGGGAGTAATGTGTCGGTACTGTACTACGCGTGCTGCTTTACTTTCCCAGAAAAAAATCCGGTACCCATAAGGTGAGTGAACCGGAAGCCGTCGGTTGGCATCGAACCTCTTGTCCTTTGTAGTCCAGTTAACTAACACTGAGCTATTGCGGCTCTCACTTTTTTTTATCTCATTCCAACTGTATCTCTCCTTCGGCTGCCAACACTAAAACCGAGTCTGCCTATGTCACATGACTTCGGACACAAACAAATACACAAACATATCACACACACTGAAATGCTTAACTTAATATCGTCATCACTGTTAATACATCATCATCACTTAACTAACACTAGCCTTGCCAGTCTTAACGCACATATAAACACACATGGTGGTCTATAATCATCACCAACTTCACATACATACACAGGCGCGCGCTGTACACATCCATTCCCGTCTACGCACAATTAATCCCTCATGTCAGCCTCGTCCAGTCTCAGTAACCGGTAACAACAAAATTGTTGCCTGTCCATTCTCGTTTTCTCGCTGTCCCTACTAGGCCACCGGGAACAGAGCGAGGGGCTGTTTGTCAATAGGACATGTCTGAACCACAGCGACTACCAAGAAAATCGGTTACCCGGCTAATCGACCGGTTCTATTCTACGGGATGAGGACCAATCGGATTGGCCGCCGGAACAAATCTTGTGATTGTATTGGCTGAGACAGATTGAAGGAAGGGGACATAATTTGCTTCGTCCGGTTCTAGTTGTCGAACCTAGGACCAAGAAAAAAACACTTTTTAGGGACATAGATTTAACCAATCACACTCACTCAGCTTTACACACTGAAACGAGCGGCCGAGATTTACTCACTAAATTAGCGGTTAAGATTTACAAACTGAAAATAACAGCAAAAAACAGCGGCTAAGAATTGTGCACCAAAAACAGCGGCTAAGAATTGTGCACCGAAAACAGCGGCTAAGAATTGTGCACCGAAAACAGCGGCTAAGACGTGTGCACCGAAAACAGCGGCTATGACGTGTGCACCGAAAACAGCGGCTAATGCTTGTGCATCGAAAACAACGGTTAACACATGTGCATCGAAAACAACGGTTAACACATGTGCATTGAAAACAACGTTAACACATGTGCATTGAAAACAATGGCTAAGATTGGTGCATCGTAAATAACGCTTATACGTGTGGATCGAAAAACAACGCTAAGATATGAACATCGGAAACACCAGCTGAAATAAAATACCATAAAGCATAAAACCACTAAAAAATAAATACGCTTACTGCAAAGAAATAGTGAAAAGCCAAACATGCAGTCACATATCTACACCAGACGTTCACAGTGACACTTCAGGTATTCATACACAGGTAACCACGATGGCTCAGTGGTTAGAGAACTGCACTACTAACGACATGAGTTCGGATTGGATCCTGATCGACGGCTTCCAGGTTCATCATCATCATCGAGTGCTGTTTCCGCATCAAAGGTTGGCTACCATGGAGCGCCATTCCACTCTGTCTCATGCTTTGATGGTGTAGATGTCATAGGCTGACTTGTACATCTTTTGATGTTACATGTCCATGTTAGTCTTGGTCTGCCTCTTTAACCTTGTATTTTCCCTTCCAATATTACTTTATTAGGCTGCTGTGTCTTTTACTTTTAACATGCCCCAAAAATGTCATTTGCCATGTTCTAAATGTGTTTAGTAGTTCTCTTTTCATTTTAGTTGTTTTAAAACTTCATCGTTTGTTTTCTTTCCTTTCCATCCAATTCTACCTATTCTTCTATAAACCACATTTCAATGGCTTCAATTTTCTGTTCTGTTTTCTTGTCTAATGTCCATGTTTCTGCACCGTACAGGAATATTGAGAAGATGTAACATTTTTATATTCTTAGTTTCAGCCCTGCTGTTATTTGTTGAAAATGTTCACTAATTTAAGCAACTTTACGATGAAACCACCCATCTCCCAAGAATTCCCCATTAAATGTGGCACAAAAGAGAGCACTCTAGCTGGACTATCATCGTCATCATCATCAAATACCAAGCCTGCTGGCGTAAGTGATCATGTCTCTCCACAACTTTCGATCACGACAGTTCTTTATCATTTCTGTTGTTGACCTTCTGCCAAGCCATTCTCTCAAGTTGTCTAGTATCTTCTCTCTCTGCTTCCCTCTATCTCTTCGTCCCTCAATGTTCCCAGTTGTTACAATATATTCCAGCTGTTCTCTTCTCATCACATGGCCAAAAAATGATGATTGTTTCTTCCTAATATTGGAAATTAGCTCTCTTTTTGCTTGACCTCTTCAGAACATTGCCGTTACTCTTATTAGCTGTCCATGGTATTCTCAACATTCTTCTGTAAAACCACATTTCTACAGACTCCAGTGAGTTACTTGTCTGTTGTCCTATTGTCCATGATTCACATCCATCCATATGTTAAGACTGGCTCAACATAACATTTTAAAAAACTCTTTTTCATGTTTCTATTGTCAAAAATGGATTGCATAGTATCTACCTCATTTTCTGGAAAGCTGCTTTTTGCCTGAGCCATTCTGCATCTCACCTCTTTGTATATATTCCGTCTGAGGTTAACAAAGTTCCCAAATACTTAAATTCATTTACCTGTTTTAATATTGTTCCACTTGTGTTTATTTTGCACTGAGGTGATGTCTTTTTCTTTGTTGTTACCATTACTTCTGTCTTTCTGCTATTAAAGCTGAATTCTTTATATTTTGCTTTCTTTCACTATAATGTATAACATTTCTTGTAACTCATTTTCACTCTTAGCGATTAAGACTGTATCATCAGCACACCTTAGATTATTTATATTATGACCCCTGATTGTTATTCCAGGCATGTCCATTATGGATCTTAAAATAATCTCACTATAAATATTAAACAAATCTGGTGACAGCACACAACCTTGTTTAACACCTTGTTTTATTGTTGAAACATTCCCAATTGGTTTCCAGTTCTTATGGCCGCTGTTTGTTGCCAGTACATGTCTTTATTATTCTTAGATCTTTGCTGTCTACGTTTATGCTCTTTAAAATTGTGATTATTTCTTGGTGCTACACTTTGTCAAGCTAGACTATAGGCTGAAAGTAAATCTCTAGTTCCGCCCTCACATGATTATCGCTCCTTGGGCGTCATTGACACGATCAGTGTCCAGTTTCATGGTCTGTGCCACCAGTTTGTTGACTAGTCAATAAATCGCTGGTTGACTACACAGACCCAGTCAATAGGACGGACAATTCCAAAGTTCCGCGCGCTGGTGATCTCGATTTGGTGTCACGTATAAACATTATAGACAAGTAGGGAGAAATAACAGAATACGTTAGCAGACTGTCACAAATTAAACAAAATAAATAAAACAAAACCATCATCATCATCAAGTACGGGCCTACTGCGTAGGTGATCATCTCTCTCCATAACTTTCGATCTTGGCAGCTATTTATCATTTCTGTTGTTGACCTTCTGCCAAGCCATTCTCTTAAGCTGTCTGATGTTTTTTTTTCTCTCTTTGCTTCCCTCTATCTTCGTCCCTCAATTTTTCCGGTTGTTACAATATATTCCAGTTGTTCTCTTCTCATTACATGGCAAAAAAATGATGATTGTTTCTTGCTAATATTGGAAATTAGCTCTCTATTTGCTTTCAGAGGTTAAACAAAGTTCCCAAATATTTAAATTCATTTACCTGTTTTAATATTGTTCCACTTGTCTTTATTTTGCACTGAGGTGATGTCTTTTCCTTGTTGTTACCATTACCTCTGTCTTTTTGCTATTAAGCTGAGTCCTTTATTTTTGCTTCTTTCACTATAATGTCCAACATTTCTTGTGATTCATTTTCACTCTTAGCGATTAAGACTGTGTCTTCAGCATACCTTAGATTATTTATATTATTACCTTCAATTGTTATTCCAGACATGTCCCTTATGGATCTTAAAATAATCTCACTATAAATATTAAACAAATCTGGTGACAGCACACAACCTTGTCTAACACCCTAACACATTGTAATAGAAAACAAAAATACTGAGAGGAATAGCGGAAATGTCTTAAATTGCTAAATAATCTTACATGTTTAATATATAAAGTGTATCTATCTATCTATCTATCTATCTATCTATCTATCTATCTATCTATCTATCTATCTATCTATATATCTATCTATCTATCTATCTATCTATCTATCTATCTATCTATCTATCTATCTATCTATCTATCTATCTATCTATCTATCTATCTATCTATCTAGTCTGTCTGTCTGTCTATCACTCTTTCTTTCTCCCAACACCCTCCCTGAACCCAACCAAACCTCACCCCCCCCCACCAACTAAATATTTCCACAAGAAATCGTCAGATTTATTTCACCTGTTATCGCCCCTGTCTATCCAGCATGCACCTCGGGGAAAACAGTAACAGCAGTGACTAGTGAAGACGCTACTAAAGTTCGTGTTGCAGCATCTCGTGTAGCACAAAGCCTATTAGTCACGTTTTACAACATGCTAGATCGAACGAAATGGTCCTAAAGAA
>JAVIAB010000051.1:143192764-143301286 GCA_032433765.1 Megaustenia siamemsis | reverse complement strand
AACTTCATTGTGACAGACAAATGTCGTAGATGCCAACATGACAATAATGTAGTGACACTGGAAACTTCATTGTGACAGACAAATGTCGTAGATGCCAACATGACATAAACGTAGTGAAACTGGAAACTTCATTGTGACAGACAATTGTCGTAGATGCCATCATGACAATAATGTAGTGACACTGGAAACTTCATTGTGACAGACAAATGTCGTAGATGCCAACATGACAATAACGTAGTGACACTGGAAACTTCATTGTGACAGACAAATGTCGTAGATGCCATCATGACAATAACGTATGACACTGGAAACTTCATTGTGACAGACATTGTCGTAGATGCATTCATGACAATAACGTAGTGACACTGGAAACTTCATTGTGACAGACAAATGTCGTAGATGCCAACATGACAATAACGTAGTGACACTGGAAACTTCATTGTGACAGACAAATGTCGTAGATGCCATCATGACAATAATATAGTGACATTGAAACTTCATTGTGACAGACAAATGTCGTAGATGCCATCATGACAATAATGTAGTGACACTGGAAACTTCATTGTGACAGACAAATGTCGTAGATGCCAACATGACAATAATGTAGTGACACTGGAAACTTCATTGTGACAGACAATTGTCGTAGAGCCAACATGACAATAACGTAGTGACACTGGAAACTTCATTGTGACAGACAAATGTCGTAGATGCCATCATGACAATAACGTAGTGACACTGGAAACTTCATTGTGACAACATTATCGTTGATGCCATCATGTCAATAACGTAGTGACACTGGAAACTTCATTGTGACAGACAAATGTCGTAGATGCCATCATGACAATAACGTAGTTACACTGGAAACTTCATTGTGACAGCAAATGTCGTAGATGCCATCATGACAATAATGTAGTGACTCCGGAAACTTCATTGTGACAGACAAATGTCGTAGATGCCAACATGACAATAATGTAGTGACACTGGAAACTTCATTGTGACAGAAAAGTGTCGTAGATGCAAATACGATAATAATGTAGTGACACTGGAAACTTCATTGTGACAGACAAATGTCGTAGATGCCATTATGACAATTTATAGTGAAACTGGTAACTTCATTGACATACAAATGTCGTAGATGCCAACGTGACAATAACGTAGTGACACTGGAAACTTCATTGTGACAGACAAATGTCGTAGTTGCCATCATGGCAATAACTTAGTGACACTGGAAACTTCATTGTGACAGACAAATGTCGTAGATGCCATCATGACAATAACGTAGTGACACTGGAAACTTCATTGTGACAGACAAATGTCGTAGATGCCAATCATACAATAATGTAGTGACACTGGTAACTTCTTGTGACAGATAAATGTCGTAGATGCCAACATGACAATAACGTAGTGACACTGGAAACTTCATTGTGAATAACAAATGTCGTAGATGCCATCATGACAATAATGTAGTGGCACTGGAAACTTCATTGTGACAGACAAATGTCGTAGATACCAACATGACAATACAGTAGTGACACTGGTAAACTTCATTGTGACAGACAAATGTCGTAGATGCAACATGACAATAATGTGTGACACTGGAAACTTCATTGTGACAGACAAATGTCGTAGATGCCAACATGACAATAACGTAGTGACACTGGTAACTTCATTGTGACAGACAAATGTCGTAGATTCCATCATGTCAATAACGTAGTGACACTGGAAACTTCATTGTGACAAACAAATGTCGTAGATGCTATCATGTCAATAACGTAGTGACACTGGAAACTTCATTGTGATAGACAAATGTCGTAGATGCCATAATGACAATAATGTAGTGACACTGGAAAATTCATTGTGACAGACAAATGTCGTAGATGCCAACATGACAAGAATGTAGTGACACTGGTAACTTCATTGTGACAACAATGTCGTAGATGCCACAATGTAATAATGTAGTGACATGGAAACTTCATTGTGACAGACAAATGTCGTAGATGCCAACATGACAAAGGTAGTGACACTGGAAACTTCATTGTGACAGACAATGTCGTAGATGCCAATCCTGACAATAATGTAGTGACACTGGTAACTTCATTGTGACAAACAAATGTCGTAGATGCCATCATGACAATAATGTAGTGACACTGGTAACTTCATTGTGACAGACAATTGTCGTAGAGCCAATATGATAATAACGTAGTGACACTGGTAACTTCATTGTGACAGACAAATGTCGTAGATGCCATCATGTCAATAACGTAGTGACACTGGAAACTTCATTGTGACAAACATTTATCGTTGATGCCATCATGTCAATAACGTAGTGACACTGGAAACTTCATTGTGACAGACAAATGTCGTACATGCCATCATGATAATAACGTAGTGATACTATAACTTCATTGTGACAGACAAATGTCGTGATGCCATCATTATAATAATGTAGTGACACTGGTAACTTCTTGTGACAGACAAATGTCGTAGATGCCAACATGACAATAACGTAGTGACACTAGAAACTTCATTGTGACAAACAGTTGTGTAGATGCCATCATGACAATAATGTAGTGACATTGAAACTTCATTGTGACAGACAAATGTCGTAGATGCATCACGAAATAACGTAGTGACATCGGTAACTTCATTGTGACAGACAATGTCGTAGATGCCAACATGATAATAACGTAGTGATACTGGAAACTTCATTGTGACAAACAAATGTCGTAGATGCCATCATGTCAATAACGTAGTGACTGGAAACTTCATTGTGACAAACATTATCGTAGATGCCATCATGATAATAACGTAGTGACACTGGTAACTTCATTGTGACGAGCACAATGTCGTAGATGTTATCATGACAATAATGTAGTCACTCTGGAAACTTCATTGTGACAGACAAATGTCGTAGATGTCAAAATGACAATATTGTAGTGACACTGGAAACTTCATTGTGACAGAAAAGTGTCGTAGATCAAATATGATAATAATGTAGTGACACTGGAAACTTCATTGTGACAGACTAATGTCGTAGATGCCATTATGAGAATTTTATAGTGAAACTGGTAACTTCAATTTGACATACAAATGTCGTAGATGCCAACATGTGACAATAACGTAGTGACACTGGAAACTTCATTGTGACAGACAAATGTCGTAGTACCATCATGGCAATAACTTAGTGACACTGGAAACTTCATTGTGACAGACAAAGTCGTTGTTGACCATCATGGCAATGACGTAGTGACACTGGAAACTTCATTGTGACAGACAAATGTCGTAGATGCCACATGACAATAATGTAGTGACACTGGAAACTTCATTGTGACAGACAAATGTCGTAGATGCCAACATGACAATAACGTAGTGACACTGGAAACTTCATTGTGACAGACAAATGTCGTAGATGCCAACATGACAATAATGTAGTGACATTGGAAACTTCATTGTGACAGACAAATGTCGTAGATGCCAACATGACAATATTATAGTGACACTGGAAACTTCATTGTGACAGATAAATGTCGTAGATGCCAACATGACAATAATGTAGTGACACTGGAATCTTCATTGTGACAGACAAATGTCGTAGATGCCAACTTGACAATAATGTAGTGACACTGGAAACTTCATTGTGACAGACAAATGTCGTAGATGCCATAATGACAATAATGTAGTGACACTGGAAACTGCATTGTGACAGACAAATGTCGTAGATGCCAACATGACAAAGGTAGTGACACTGGAAACTTCATTGTGACAGAAAAATGTCGTAGATGCCATCAAGTCAATAACGTAGTGATGCTGGTAACTTCATTGTGACAGACAAATGTCGTAGATGCCAAAATGACAATAATCACTGGAAACTTCATTGTGACAGACAAACATCGTAGATGCCAACGTGACATAAACTTAGTGAAACTGGAAACTTCATTGTGACAGACAAATGTCGTAGATGCCATCATGGAAATAATGTAGTGACACTGGAAACTTCATTGTGACAGACAAATGTCGTAGATAACAACATGACAATACAGTAGTGACACTGGTAACTTCATTGTGACAGACAAATGTCGTAGATTCCAACATGACAATAACGTAGTGACACTGGAAACTTCATTGTGACAGACAAATGTCGTAGATGCCAACATGACAATAATGTAGTGACAATGGAAACTTCATTGTGACAGACAAATGTCGTAGATGCCAACGTGACATAAACGTAGTGACACTGGAAACTTCATTGTGACAGACAAATGTCGTAGATGCCATCATGATAATAACTTAGTGACACTGAAATTTCATTTGACAGACAAATGTCGTAGATGCCAACATGAAAATAAAGTAGTGACACTGGAAACTTCATTGTGACAGACAAATGTCGTAGATGCATCATGACAATAATGTAGTGACACTGGACTTCATGTGACAGACAAATGTCGTAGATGTCAACATGAAATAAACGTAGTGACACTGGTAACTTCATTGTGACAAACAAATGTCGTAGATGCTTCATGTCATTAACGTAGTGACACTGAAACTTCATTGTGACAGACAATTGTCGTAGATGCCATCATGACAATAATGTAGTGACACTGGAAACTTCATTGTGACAGACAAATGTCGTAGATGCCAACATGACAATAATGTAGTGACACTGGAAACTTCATTGCAACAGATAAATGTCGTAGATGTCATCATGACAATAATGTAGTGACTTGGAAACTTCATTGTGACAGAAAAATGTCGTAGATGCCAACATGACAAAAACGTAGTGACACTGGAAACTTCATTGTGACAGACAAATGTCGTAGATGCCATCATGACAATAACGTAGTGACACTGGAAACTTCATTGTGACAGACAAATGTCGTAGATGCCAACATGACAATAATTAGTGACACTGGAAACTTCATTGTGACAGACAAATGTCGTAGATGCCATCATGACAATAATGTAGTGACACTGGAAACTTCATTGTGACAGACAAATGTCGTAGATGCCAACATGATAATAACGTAGTGACACTGGTAACTTCATTGTGACAAACAAATGTCGTAGATGCCATCATGACAATAACGTAGTGACACTGGAAACTTCATTGTGACAAACATTTGTCGTAGATGCCATCATGACAATAACGTAGTGACACTGGAAACTTCATTGTGACAAACATTTATCGTAGATGCCATCATGTCAATAACGTAGTGACACACTGGAAACTTCATTGTGACAGACAAATGTCGTAGATGCCATCATGACAATAACGTAGTGACACTGGTAACTTCATTGTGACAGCAAATGTCGTAGATGCCATCATGACAATAATGTAGTGACACTGGAAACTTCATTGTGACAGACAAATGTCGTAGATGCCAACATGACAATAATGTAGTGACACTGAAACTTCATTGTGACAGAAAATGTCGTAGATCCAAATGACAATAATGTAGTGACACTGGAAACTTCATTGTGACAGACAAATGTCGTAGATGCCATTATGACAATAATATAGTGACACTGGTAACTTCATTGTGACAGACAAATGTCGTAGATGCCAACATGACAATAACGTAGTGACACTGGAAACTTCATTGTGACAGACAAATGTCGTAGATGCCATCATGGCAATAACTTAGTGACACTGGAAACTTCATTGTGACAGACAAATGTCGTAGATGCCATCATGACAATAACGTAGTGACACTGGAAACTTCATTGTGACAGACAAATGTCGTAGATGCAATCATGACAATAATGTAGTGACACTGGAACTTCATTGTGACAGACAAATGTCGTAGATGCCAACATGACAATAACGTAGTGACACTGGAAACTTCATTGTGAAGAACAAATGTCGTAGATGCCATCATGACAATAATGTAGTGACACTGGAAACTTCATTGTGACAGACAAATGTCGTAGATGCCAACATGACAATAAGTAGTGACACTGGTAACTTCATTGTGACAGACAATGTCGTAGATGCCAACATGACAATAATGTAGTGACACTGGAAACTTCATTGTGACAGACAAATGTCGTAGATGCCAACATGAAATAACGTAGTGACACTGGTAACTTCATTGTGACAGACAAATGTCGTAGATTCCATCATGACAATAACGTAGTGACACTGGAAACTTCATTGTGACAAACAAATGTCGTAGATGCCATCATGACAATAACGTAGTGACACTGGAAACTTCATTGTGACAGACAAATGTCGTAGATGCCATAATGACAATAATGTAGTGACACTGGAAACTTCATTGTGACAGACAAATGTCGTAGATGCCAACATGACAATAAGTAGTGACACTGGAAACTTCATTGTGACAGACAAATGTCGTAGATGCCACATGACAATAATGTAGTGACACTGGAAACTTCATTGTGACAGACAAATGTCGTAGATGCCATCATGACAATAATGTAGTGACACTGGAACTTCATTGTGACAGACAAATGTCGTAGATGCCATCATGACAATAATGTAGTGACACTGGTAACTTCATTGTGACAGACAATTGTCGTAGATGCCAACATGATAATAACGTAGTGATACTGGTAACTTCATTGTGACAAACAAATGTCGTAGATGCCATCATGTCAATAACGTAGTGACACTGGAAACTTCATTGTGACAAACATTTATCGTAGATGCTATCATGACAATAACGTAGTGACACTGGAAACTTCATTGTGACAGACAAATGTCGTAGATGCCATCATGATAATAACGTAGTGACACTGGTAACTTCATTGTGACAGCAAATGTCGTAGATGTTATCATGACAATAATGTAGTGACTCTGGAAACTTCATTGTGACAGACAAATGTCGTAGATGCCAACATGACAATAATGTAGTGACACTGGAAACTTCATTGTGACAGAAAATGTCGTAGATCAATACGATAATAATGTAGTGACACTGAAATTTCATTGTGACAGACTAATGTCGTAGATACCATTATGAGAATTTTTAGTGAAACTGGTAACTTCATTGTGATAGACAAATGTCGTATATGCCATAATGACAATAATGTAGTGACACTGGAAACTTCATTGTGACAGACAAATGTCGTATATGCCAACATGACAAAAAGGTAGTGACACTGGAAACTTCATTGTGACAGAAAAATGTCGTAGATGCCATCAGTCAATAACGTGTGACACTGGTAACTTCATTGTGACAGACAAATGTCGTAGATGCCAATGACAATAATCACTGGAAACTTCATTGTGACAGACAAATGTCGTAGATGCCAACGTGACATAAACTTAGTGACACTGGAAACTTCATTGTGACAGACAAATGTCGTAGATGCCATTATGAGAATAATGTAGTGACACTGGAAACTTCATTGTGACAGACAAATGTCGTAGATGCCAACATGACAATACAGTAGTTCCACTGGTAACTTCATTGTGACAGAAAAATGTCGTAGATTCCAACATGACAATAACGTGGTGACACTGGAAACTTCATTGTGACAGACAAATGTCGTAGATGCCAACATGACAATAATGTAGTGACAATGGAAACTTCATTGTGACAGACAAACGTCGTAGATGCCAACGTGACATAACGTATTGAAACTGGAAACTTCATTGTGACAGACAAATGTCGTAGATGCCATCATGATAATAACTTAGTGAATCTGGAAATTTCATTTTACAGACAAATGTCGTAGATGCCAACATGAAATAAAGTAGTGACATTGGAAACTTCATTGTGACAGACAAATGTCGTAGATGCAATCATGACAATAATGTAGTGACACTGGTAACTTCATGTGACAGACAATTGTCGTAGAAGTCAACATGATAATAACGTAGTGATACTGGTAACTTCATTGTGACAAACAAATGTCGTAGATGCCTTCATGTCATTAACGTAGTGACACTGAAACTTCATTGTGACAAACATTTGTCGTAGAGGCTATCATGTCAATAATGTAGTGACACTGGAAACTTCATTGTGACAGACAAATGTCGTAGATGCCAACATGACAATAATGTAGTGACACTGGAAACTTCATTGCAACAGATAAATGTCGTAGACGTCATCATGACAATAATGTAGTGACATTGGAAACTTCATTGTGACAGAAAAATGTCGTAGATGCCAACGTGACAAAAACGTAGTGACACTGGAAACTTCATTGTGACAGACAAATGTCGTAGATGCCAACATGACAATAACGTATTGACATTGGCAACTTCATTCTGACAGACAATTGTCGTAGATGCCATCATGTCAATAACGTAGTGACACTGGAACTTCATTGTGACAAACATTTATCGTTGATGCTTTCATGTCAATAACGTAATGACACTGGAAACTTCATTGTGACAGACAAATGTCGTAGATGCCATCATGATAATAACGTAGTGACACTGGAAACTTCATTGTGACAGACAAATGTCGTAGATGCCATACATGACAATAATGTAGTGACACTGGAAACTTCATTGTGACAGACAAATGTCGTAGATGCCATCATGACAATAATGTAGTGACACTGGAAACTTCATTGTGACAGACAATTGTCGTAGATGCCAACATGATAATAACGTAGTGACACTGGTAAACTTCATTGTGACAAACAAATGTCGTAGATGCCAACATGACAATAACGTAGTGACACTGGAAACTTCATTGTGACAAACAAATGTCGTAGATGCCATCATGTCAATAACGTAGTGACACTGGAAACTTCATTGTGACAAACATTTATCGTAGATGCCATCATGTCAATAACGTAGTGACACTGGAAACTTCATTGTGACAGACAAATGTCGTAGAGGCCATCATGATAATAACGTAGTGACACTGGTAACTTCATTGTGACGAGCAAATGTCGTAGATGCCATCATGACAATAATGTAGTGACTCTGGAAACTTCATTGTGACAGACAAATGTCGTAGATGTCAACATGACAATAATGTAGTGACACTGGAAACTTCATTGTGACAGAAAAGTGTCGTAGATCAAATATGATAATAATGTAGTGACACTGGAAATTTCATTGTGACAGACTAATGTCGTAGATACCATTATGACAATTTTATAGTGAAACTGGTAACTTCATTGTGACATACAAATGTCGTAGATGCCAACGTGACAATAACGTAGTGACACTGGAAACTTCATTGTGACAGACAAATGTCGTAGATGCCATCATGGCAATAATTAGTGACACTGGAAACTTCATTGTGACAGACAAATGTCGTAGATGCCATCATGGCAATGACGTAGTGACACTGGAAACTTCATTGTGACAGACAAATGTCGTAGATCGAATCATAACAATAATGTAGTGACACTGGTAACTTCTTTGTGACAGACAAATGTCGTAGATGCCAACATGACAATAACGTAGTGACACTGGAAACTTCATTGTGACAACAAATGTCGTAGATGCCATCATGACAATAATGTAGTGACACTGGAAACTTCATTGTGACAGACAAATGTCGTAGATACCAACATGACAATACAGTAGTGCACTGGTAACTTCATTGTGACAGACAAATGTCGTAGATGCCAACATGACAATAATGTAGTGACACTGGAAACTTCATTGTGACAGACAAATGTCGTAGATGCCAACATGACAATAACGTAGTGACACTGGTAACTTCATTTTGACAAACAAATGTCGTAGATTCCATCATGTCAATAACGTAGTGACACTGGAAACTTCATTGTGACAAACATTTGTCGTAGATGCTATCATGTCAATAACGTAGTGACACTGGAAACTTCATTGTGATAGACAAATGTCGTAGATGCCATAATGACAATAATGTAGTGACACTGGAAAATCATTGTGACAGACAAATGTCGTAGATGCCAACATGACAATAATGTAGTGACACTGGTAACTTCATTGTGACAGACAAATGTCGTAGATGCCACAATGATAATAATTTAGTGACACTGGAAACTTCATTGTGACAGACAAATGTCGTAGATGCCATCCTGACAATAATGTAGTACACTGGTAACTTCATTGTGACAGACAGTTGTCGTAGATGCCATCATGACAATAATGTAGTGACACTGGTAACTTCATTGTGACAGACAAATGTCGTAGATGCCAATATGATAATAACGTAGTGATACTGGTAACTTCATTGTGACAGACAAATATCGTAGATGCCATCATGACAATAACGTAGTGACACTGGAACTTCATTGTGACAACAAATATCGTAGATGCTATCATGACAATAACGTAGTGACACTGGAAACTTCATTGTGACAGACAAATGTCGTAGATGCCATCATGACAATAACGTAGTGACACTGGTAACTTCATTGTGACGACAAATGTCGTAGATGCCATCATGACAATAATGTAGTGACACTGGAAACTTCATTGTGACAGACAAATGTCGTAGATGCCAACATGACAATAATGTAGTGACACTGGAAACTTCATTGTGACAGAAAATGTCGTAGATGCAATACGATAATATGTAGTGACACTGGAAACTTCATTGTGACAGACTAATGTCGTAGATACCATTATGACAATAATATAGTGAAACATGGTAACTTCATTGTGACAGACAAATGTCGTATATGCCATAATGACAATAATGTAGTGACACTGGAAAATGCATTGTGATAGACAAATGTCGTAGATGCCAACATGACAAAAAGGTAGTGACACTGGAAACTTCATTGTGAAAGAAAAATGTCGTAGATGCCATCAAGTCAATAACGTTGTGATGCTGGTAACTTAATTGTGACAGACAAATGTCGTAGATGCCAAAATGACAATAATCACTGGAAACTTCATTGTGACAGACAAACATCGTAGATGCCAACGTGACATAAACTTAGTGAAACTGGAAACTTCATTGTGACAGACAAATGTCGTAGATGCCATTATGAGAATAATGTAGTGACACTGGAACTTCATTGTGGCAGACAAATGTCGTAGATAACACCATGACAATACAGTAGTTCCACTGGTAACTTCATTGTGACAGAAAAATGTCGTAGATTCCAACATGACAATAACGTGGTGACACTGGAAACTTCATTGTGACAGACAAATGTCGTAGATGCCAACATGACAATAATGTAGTGACAATGGAAACTTCATTGTGACAGACAAACGTCGTAGATGCCAACGTGACATAACGTATTGAAACTGGAAACTTCATTGTGACAGACAAATGTCGTAGATGCCATCATGATAATAACTTAGTGAACTGGAAATTTCATTTTACAGACAAATGTCGTAGATGCCAACATGAAAATAAAGTAGTGACATTGGAAACTTCATTGTGACAGACAAATGTCGTAGATGCCATCATGACAACAATGTAGTGACACTGGAAACTTCATTGCAACAGATAAATGTCGTAGATGCAATCTTGACAATAATGTAGTGACACTGGTAACTTCCATGTGACAGACAATTGTCGTAGAAGCCAACATGATAATAACGTAGTGATACTGGTAACTTCATTGTGACAAACAAATGTCGTAGATGCCTTCATGTCATTAACGTAGTGACACTGAAATCTTCATTGTGACAAACATTTGTCGTAGAGGCTATCATGTCAATAATGTAGTGACACTGGAAACTTCATTGTGACAGACAAATGTCGTAGATGCCAACATGACAATAATGTAGTGACACTGGAAACTTCATTGCACAGACAAATGTCGTAGACGTCATCATGACAATAATGTAGTGACATTGGAAACTTCATTGTGACAGAAAAATGTCGTAGATGCCAACATGACAAAAACGTAGTGACACTGGAAACTTCATTGTGACAGACAAATGTCGTAGATGCCAACATGACAATAACGTATTGACATTGGCAACTTCATTCTGACAGACAATTGTCGTAGATGCCATCATGTCAATAACGTAGTGACACTGGAAACTTCATTGTGACAAACATTTATCGTTGATGCTTTCATGTCAATAACGTAATGACACTGGAAACTTCATTGTGACAGACAAATGTCGTACATGTCATCATGATAATAACGTAGTGATACTGGAAACTTCATTGTGACAGACAAATGTCGTAGATGCCAACATGACAATAATATAGTGACATTGGAAACTTCATTGTGACAGACAAATGTCGTAGATGCCATCATGACAATAATGTAGTGACACTGGTAACTTCATTGTGACAGACAATTGTCGTAGAAGCCAACATGATAATAACGTAGTGATACTGGTAACTTCATTATGACAAACAAATATCGTAGATGCCATCATGTCAATAACGTAGTGACACTGGAAACTTCATTGTGACAAACATTTATCGTTGATGCTATCATGTCAATAACGTAGTGACACTGGAAACTTCATTGTGACAGACAAATGTCGTACAGGCCATCATGATAATAACGTAGTTACACTGGTAACTTCATTGTGACGAGCAAATGTCGTAGATGTTATCATGACAATAATGTAGTCACTCTGGAAACTTCATTGTGACAGACAAATGTCGTAGATGTCAACATGACAATAATGTAGTGACACTGGAAACTTCATTGTGACAGAAAAGTGTCGTAGAATCAAATACGATAATAATGTAGTGACACTAGAAATTTCATTGTGACAGACTAATGTCGTAGATACCATTATGAGAATTTTATAGTGAAACTGGTAACTTCAATTTGACATACAAATGTTGTAGATGCTAACGTGACAATAACGTAGTGACACTGGAAACTTCATTGTGACAGACAAATGTCGTTGTTACCATCATGGCAATGACTTAGTGACACTGGAAACTTCATTGTGACAGACAAATGTCGTTGTTACCATCATGGCAATGACGTAGTGACACTGGAAACTTCATTTAGACAGACAAATGTCGCAGATCGAATCATAACAATAATGTAGTGACACTGGTAACTTCTTGTGACAGATAAATGTCGTAGATGCCAACATGACAATAACGTAGTGACACTGGAAACTTCATTGCGAATAACAAATGTCGTAGATGCCATCATGACAATAATGTAGTGGCACTGGAAACTTCATTGTGACAGACAAATGTCGTAGATACCAACATGACAATACAGTAGTGCCACTGGTAACTTCATTGTGACAGACAAATGTCGTAGATGCCAACATGACAATAATGTGGTGACACTGGAAACTTCATTGTGACAGACAAATGTCGTAGATGCCAACATGATAATAACGTAGTGACACTGGTAACTTCATTTTGACAAACAAATGTCGTAGATTCCATCATGTCAATAACGTCGTGACACTGGAAACTTCATTGTGACAAACATTTGTCGTAGATGCTATCATGTCAATAACGTAGTGACACTAGAAACTTCATTGTGATAGACAAATGTCGTAGATGCCATAATGACAATAATGTAGTGACACTGGAAAATGCATTGTGACAGACAAATATCGTAGATACCAACATGACAAGAATGTAGTTACACTGGTAACTTCATTGTGACAGACAAATGTCGTAGATGCCACCATGATAATAATTTAGTGACATTGGAAACTGCATTGTGATAGACAAATATCGTATATGCCAACATGACAAAAAGGTAGTGACACTGGAAACTTCATTGCGACAGACAAGTGTCGTAGATGCCATCCTGACAATAATGTAGATACACTGGTAACTTCATTGTGACAAACAGTTGTGGTAGATGCCATCATGACAATAATGTAGTGACACTGGTAACTTCATTGTGACAGACAATTGTCGTAGAAGCCAATATGATAATAACGTAGTGATACTGGTAACTTCATTATGACAAACAAATGTCGTAGATGCCATCATGTCAATAACGTAGTGACACTGGAAACTTCATTGTGACAAACATTTATCGTTGATTCTATCATGTCAATAACGAAGTGACACTGGAAACTTCATTGTGACAGACAAATGTCGTACATGTCATCATGATAATAACGTAGTGATACTATAAACTTCATTGTGACAGACAAATGTCATTGATGCCATCATTATAATAATGTAGTGACACTGGTAACTTCTTGTGACAGACACATGTCGTAGATGCCAACATGACAATAACGTAGTGACACTAGAAACTTCATTGTGACAAACAGTTGTGGTAGATGCCATCATGACAATAATGTAGTGACATTGAAAACTTCATTGTGACAGACAAATGTCGTAGATGACATCACGAAATAACGTAGTGACATCGGTAACTTCATTGTGACAGACAATTGTCGTAGAAGCCAACATGATAATAACGTAGTGATACTGGTAACTTCATTATGACAAACAAATGTCGTAGATGCCATCATGTCAATAACGTAGTGACACTGGAAACTTCATTGTGACAAACATTTATCGTTGATGCCATCATGATAATAACGTAGTTACACTGGTAACTTCATTGTGACGAGCAAATGTCGTAGATGTTATCATGACAATAATGTAGTCACTCTGGAAACTTCATTGTGACAGACAAATGTCGTAGATGTCAAAATGACAATATTGTAGTGACACTGGAAACTTCATTGTGACAGAAAAGTGTCGTAGAATCAAATATGATAATAATGTAGTGACACTGGAAACTTCATTGTGACAGACTAATGTCGTAGATACCATTATGAGAATTTTATAGTGAAACTGGTAACTTCAATTCGACATACAAATGTTGTAGATGCTAACGTGACAATAACGTAGTGACACTGGAAACTTCATTGTGACAGACAAATGTCGTTGTTACCATCATGGCAATTACTCAGTGACACTGGAAACTTCATTGTGACAGACAAAGTCGTTGTTACCATCATGGCAATGACGTAGTGACACTGGAAACTTCATTGTGACAGACAAATGTCGTAGATGCCAACATGACAATAACGTAGTGACACTGGAAACTTCATTGCGACAGACAAATGTCGTAGATGCCATCATGACAATAATGTAGTGGCACTGGAAACTTCATTGTGACAGACAAATGTCGTAGATACCAACATGACAATAATGTAGTGACATTGGAAACTTCATTGTGACAGACAAATGTCGTAGATGCCAACAGGGCAATATTATAGTCACACTGGTAACTTCATTGTGACAGATAAATGTCGTAGATGCCAACATGACAATATGGTAATAACACTGGAATCTTCATTGTGACACATAAATGTCGTAGATGCCAACTTGACAATAATGTAGTGACACTGGAAACTTCATTGTGATAGACAAATGTCGTATATGCCATAATGACAATAATGTAGTGACACTGGAAAATGCATTGTGATAGACAAATATCGTATATGCCAACATGACAAAAGGTAGTGACACTGGAAACTTCATTGCGAAAGAAAATGTCGTAGATGCCATCAAGTCAATAACGTTGTGATGCTGGTAACTTAATTGTGACAGACAAATGTCGTAGATGCCAAAATGACAATAATGTAGTGACACTGGAAACTTCATTGTGACAGACAAACATCGTAAATGCCAACGTGACATAAACTTAGTGAAACTGGAAACTTCATTGTGACAGACAAATGTCGTAGATGCCATTATGAGAATAATGTAGTGACACTGGAAACTTCATTGTGGCAGACAAATGTCGTAGATAACAACATGACAATACAGTAGTTCCACTGGTAACTTCATTGTGACAGACAAATGTCGTAGATTCCAACATGACAATAACGTGGTGACACTGGAAACTTCATTGTGACAGACAAATGTCGTAGATGCCAACATGACAATAATGTAGTGACAATGGAAACTTCATTGTGACAGACAAACGTCGTAGATGCCAACGTGACATAAACGTATTGAAACTGGAAACTTCATTGTGACAGACAAATGTCGTAGATGCCATCATGATAATAACTTAGTGAATCTGGAAATTTCATTTTACAGACAAATGTCGTAGATGCCAACATGAAAATAAAGTAGTGACATTGGAAACTTCATTGTGACAGACAAATGTCGTAGATGCCATCATGACAACAATGTAGTGACACTGGAAACTTCATTGCAACAGACAAATGTCGTAGATGCAATCTTGACAATAATGTAGTGACACTGGTAACTTCCTTGTGACAGACAATTGTCGTAGAAGTCAACATGATAATAACGTAGTGATACTGGTAACTTCATTGTGACAAACAAATGTCGTAGATGCCTTCATGTCATTAACGTAGTGACACTGAAATCTTCATTGTGACAAACATTTGTCGTAGAGGCTATCATGTCAATAATGTAGTGACACTGGAAACTTCATTGTGACAGACAAATGTCGTAGATGCCAACATGACAATAATGTAGTGACACTGGAAACTTCATTGTGACAGATAAATGTCGTAGACGTCATCATGACAATAATGTAGTGACATTGGAAACTTCATTGTGACAGAAAAAATGTCGTAGATGCCAACGTGACAAAAACGTAGTGACACTGGAAACTTCATTGTGACAGACAAATATCGTAGATGCCCACATGACAATAATGTAGTGACACTGGAACTTCATTGCGACAGACAAATGTCGTAGATGCCATCATGACAATAATGTAGATACACTGGTAACTTCATTGTGACAGACACATGTCGTAGATACTAAAGTGACAATAATGTAGTGACACTGGAAACTTATTTGTGACAGACAAATGTCGTAGATGCCAACATGACAATATGGTAATAACACTGGAAACTTCATTGTGACACATAAATGTCGTAGATGCTAACTTGACAATAAATTAGTGACACTGGAAACTTCACTGTGATAGACAAATGTCGTAGATGCCAACATGACAATAACGTTTTGATGATGGTAACTTCATTGTGACAGACAAATGTCGTAGATGCCAAAATGACAATAATGTAGTGACACTCGAAACTTCATTGTGACAGACAAATGTCGTAGATGCTAACATGATGGTAATGTAGTGACACTTAAACTTCATTGTGACAGACAAATGTCGTAGATGCCATTATGAGAATAATGTAGTGACACTGGAAACTTCATTGTGGCAGACAAATGTCGTAGATAACATCATGACAATACAGTAGTTCCACTGGTAACTTCATTGTGACAGAGAAATGTCGTAGATTCCAACATGACAATAACGTGATGACACTGGAAACTTCATTGTGAAAGACAAACGTCGTAGATGCCAACATGACAATAATGTAGAGACACTGGAAACTTCATTGTGACAGACAAACGTCGTAGATGCCAACGTGACATAAACATAGTGAAACTGGAAACTTCATTGTGACAGACAAATGTCGTAGATGTCATCATGATAATAACTTAGTGACACTGGAAATTTCATTTTACAGACAAATGTCGTAGATGCCAACTTGACAATAAAGTAGTGACATTGGAAACTTCATTGTGACAGACAAATGTCGTAGATGCCATCATGACAACAATGTAGTGATATTGGAAACTTCTTTGCAACAGATAAATGTCGTAGATGCCAACTTGACAATAATGTAGTGACACTGGAAACTTCATTGTGATAGACAATTGTCGTATATGCCATAATGACAATAATGTAGTGACACTGGAAAATGCATTGTGATAGACAAATATCGTATATGCCAACATGACAAAAAGGTAGTGACACTGGAAACTTCATTGCGAAAGAAAAATGTCGTAGATGCCATCAAGTCAATAACGTTGTGATGCTGGTAACTTAATTGTGACAGAGAAATGTCGTAGATGCCAAAATGACAATAATCACTGGAAACTTCATTGTGACAGACAAACATCGTAAATGCCAACGTGACATAAACTTAGTGAAACTGGAAACTTCATTGTGACAGACAAATGTCGTAGATGCCATTATGAGAATAATGTAGTGACACTGGAAACTTCATTGTGACAGACAAATGTCGTAGATAACAACATGACAATACAGTAGTTCCACTGGTAACTTCATTGTGACAGACAAATGTCGTAGATTCCAACATGACAATAACGTAGTGACACTGGAAACTTCATTGTGACAGACAAATGTCGTAGATGCCAACATGACAATAATGTAGTGACACAATGGAAACTTCATTGTGACAGACAAACGTCGTAGATGCCAACGTGACATAAACGTATTGAAACTGGAAACTTCATTGTGACAACAAATGTCGTAGATGCCTTCATGTCATTAACGTAGTGACACTGAAACTTCATTGTGACAAACATTGTCGTAGATGCCATCATGTCAATAATGTAGTGACACTGGAAACTTCATTGTGACAGACAAATGTCGTAGATGCCATCATGACAATAATGTAGTGACACTGGTAACTTCATTGTGACAGACAATTGTCGTAGAAGCCAACATGATAATAACGTAGTGATACTGGTAACTTCATTATGACAAACAAATGTCGTAGATGCCATCATGTCAATAACGTAGTGACACTGGAAACTTCATTGTGACAAACATTTATCGTTGATGCTATCATGTCAATAACGTAGTGACACTGGAAACTTCATTGTGACAGACAAATGTCGTACAGGCCATCATGATAATAACGTAGTTACACTGGTAACTTCATTGTGACGAGCAAATGTCGTAGATGTTATCATGACAATAATGTAGTCACTCTGGAAACTTCATTGTGACAGACAAATGTCGTAGATGTCAACATGACAATAATGTAGTGACACTGGAAACTTCATTGTGACAGAAAAGTGTCGTAGAATCAATACGATAATAATGTAGTGACACTAGAAATTTCATTGTGACAGACTAATGTCGTAGATACCATTATGAGAATTTTATAGTGAAACTGGTAACTTCAATTTGATATACAAATGTCGTAGATGCTACGTGACAATAACGTAGTGACACTGGAAACTTCATTGTGACAGACAAATGTCGTTGTTACCATCATGGCAATGACTTAGTGACACTGGAAACTTCATTGTGACAGACAAATGTCGTTGTTACCATCATGGCAATGACGTAGTGACACTGGAAACTTCATTTGACAGACAAATGTCGCAGATCGAATCATAACAATAATGTAGTGACACTGGTAACTTCTTTGTGACAGATAAATGTCGTAGATGCCAACATGACAATAACGTAGTGACACTGGAAACTTCATTGCGAATAACAAATGTCGTAGATGCCATCATGACAATAATGTAGTGGCACTGGAAACTTCATTGTGACAGACAAATGTCGTAGATACCAACATGACAATACAGTAGTGCACACTGGTAACTTCATTGTGACAGACAAATGTCGTAGATGCCAACATGACAATAATGTGGTGACACTGGAAACTTCATTGTGACAGACAAATGTCGTAGATGCCAACATGATAATAACGTAGTGACACTGGTAACTTCATTTGACAAACAAATGTCGTAGATTCCATCATGTCAATACGTCGTGACACTGGAAACTTCATTGTGACAACATTTGTCGTAGATGCTATCATGTCAATAACGTAGTGACACTGGAAACTTCATTGTGACAGACAAATGTCGTAGATGCCAACATGACAATAATGTAGTGACACTGGAAACTTCATTGTGACAGACAAATGTCGTAGATGCCAACGTGACATAAACGTATTGAAACTGGAAACTTCATTGTGACAGACAAATGTCGTAGATGCCATCATGATAATAACTTAGTGAATCTGGAAATTTCATTTTGACAGACAAATGTCGTAGATGCCAACATGAAAATAAGTAGTGACATTGGAAACTTCATTGTGACAGACAAATGTCGTAGATGCCATCATGACAATAATGTAGTGACACTGGAAACTTCATTGCAACAGATAATGTCGTAGATGCAATCTTGACAATAATGTAGTGACACTGGTAACTTCATTGTGACAGACAATTGTCGTAGAAGTCAACATGATAATAACGTAGTGATACTGGTAACTTCATTGTGACAAACAAATGTCGTAGATGCCTTCATGTCATTAACGTAGTGACACTGAAATCTTCATTGTGACAAACATTTGTCGTAGAGGCTATCATGTCAATAATGTAGTGACACTGGAAACTTCATTGTGACAGACAAATGTCGTAGATGCCAACATGAGAATAATGTAGTGACACTGGAAACTTCATTGCAACAGATAAATGTCGTAGACGTCATCATGACAATAATGTAGTGACATTGGAAACTTCATTGTGACAGAAAAAATGTCGTAGATGCCAACGTGACAAAAACGTAGTGACACTGGAAACTTCATTGTGACAGACAAATGTCGTAGATGCCAACATGACAATAACGTATTGACATTGGCAACTTCATTCTGACAGACAATTGTCATAGATGCCATCATGGCAATAATGTAGTGACACTGGTAACTTCATGTGACAGACAAATGTCGTAGATGACAACATGACAATAAGGTAGTGATACTGGAAACTTCATTGTGACAGACAAATGTCGTAGATGCCAACATGACAATAACGTAGTGACACTGGAAACTTCATTGTGACAGACAAGTGTCGTAGATGACATCATGATATAACGTAGTGACACTGGTAACTTCATTGTGACAGACAAATGTCGTAGACGCCAACGTGACAATAATGTAGTGACACTGGAAATTCATTGTGACAGACAAATGTCGTAGATGCCAACGTGACATAAACGTAGTGAAACTGGAAACTTCATTGTGACAGACAAATGTCGTAGAAGCCAACATGACAATAACATAGTGAGATTGGAAACTTCATTGTGAAAGACAAATGTCGTAGATGCCATCATGACAATAATGTAGTGACACTGGAAACTTCATTGCAACAGATAAAAGTCGTAGATGCCATCTTGACAATAATGTAGTGACACTTCTAACTTCATTGTGACAGACAATTGTCGTAGAGGCCAACATGATAATAACGTAGTGATACTGGTAACTTCATTGTGACAAACAAATGTCGTAGATGCCACCATGACAATAACGTAGTGACACTGGAAACTTCATTGTGACAAACAAATATCGTTGATGCTATCATGTCAATAACGTAGTGACACTGGAAACTTCATTGTGACAGACAATGTCGTAGATGCCATCATGATAATACCGTAGTGACACTGGTAACTTCATTGTGACAGACAAATGTCGTAGATGCCATCATGACAATAATGTAGTGACTCTGTAAACTTCATTGTGACAGACAAATGTCGTAGATGTCAACATGACAATAGTGTAGTGACACTGGAAACTTCATTGTGACATAAAATGTCGTAGAATCAAATATGATAATAATGTAGTGACACTGGAAACTTCATTGTGACAGACAAATGTCGTAGATGCCAACATGACAATATTATAGTGACACTGGAACTTCATTGTGACAGACAATGTCGTAGATGTCAACATGACAATATGGTAATAACACTGGAACTTCATTGTGACAGATAAATGTCGTAGATGCAACTTGACAATAATGTAGTGACACTGGAAACTTCATTGTGATAGACAAATGTCGTAGATGCCATAATGACAATAATGTAGTGACACTGGAAACTTCATTGTGACAGACAAATGTCGTAGATACCAACATGACAATAATGTAGTGACACTGGTAACTTCATTGTGACAGACAATGTCGTAGATGCCACCATGATAATAATTTAGTGACACTGGAAACTTCATTGTGACAGACAAATATCGTAGATGCCAACATGACAAAAGGTAGTGACACTGGAAACTTCATTGCGACAGACAAATGTCGTAGATGCCATCATGACAATAATGTAGATACACTGGTAACTTCATTGTGACAGACACATGTTAAAGATGCTAAAGTGACAATAATGTAGTGACACTGGAAACTTCATTGTGACAGACAAATGTCGTAGATGCCAACATGACAATAATGTAGTAACACTGGAAACTTCATTGTGACACATAAATGTCGTAGATGCTAACTTGACAATAAATTAGTGACACTGGAAACTTCACTGTGACAGACAAATGTCGTAGATGCCATCAAGACAATAACGTATGATGATGGTAACTTCATTGTGACAGACAAATGTCGTAGATGCCAAAATGACAATAATGTAGTGACACTGGAAACTTCATTGTGACAGACACATGTCGTAGATGCTAACATGATGGTAATGTAGTGACACTTAAACTTCATTGTGACAGACAAATGTCGTAGATGCCATTATGAGAATAATGTAGTGACACTGGAAACTTCATTGTGACAGACAAATGTCGTAGATAACAACATGACAATACAGTAGTGACACTGGTAACTTCATTGTGACAGACAAATGTCGTAGATTCCAACATGACAATAACGTGATGACACTGGAAACTTCATTGTGACAGACAAACGTCGTAGATGCCAACATGACAATAATGTAGTGACACTTGAAACTTCATTGTGACAGACAAACGTCGTAGATGCCAACGTGACATAAACATAGTGAAACTGGAAACTTCATTGTGACAGACAAATGTCGTAGATGTCATCATGATAATAACTTAGTGACACTGGAAATTTCATTTGACAGACAAATGTCGTAGATGCCAACTTGACAATAAAGTAGTGACACTGGAAACTTCATTGTGACAGACAAATGTCGTAGATGCCATCATGACAATAATGTAGTGACACTGGAAACTTCATTTGCACAGATAAATGTCGTAGATGCCAACTTGACAATAATGTAGTGACACTGGAAACTTCATTGTGATAGACAATTGTCGTATATGCCATAATGACAATAATGTAGTGACACTGAAAATGCATTGTGATAGACAAATATCGTATATGCCAACATGACAAAAAGGTAGTGACACTGGAAACTTCATTGCGAAAGAAAAATGTCGTAGATGTATCAAGTCAATAACGTTGTGATGCTGGTAACTTATTGTGACAGACAAATGTCGTAGATGCCAAAATGACAATAATCACTGGAAACTTCATTGTGACAGACAAACATCGTAAATGCCAACGTGACATAAACTTAGTGAAACTGGAAACTTCATTGTGACAGACAAATGTCGTAGATGCCATTATGAGAATAATGTAGTGACACTGGAAACTTCATTGTGGCAGACAAATGTCGTAGATAACAACATGACAATACAGTAGTTCCACTGGTAACTTCATTGTGACAGACAAATGTCGTAGATTCCAACATGACAATAACGTGGTGACACTGGAAACTTCATTGTGACAGACAAATGTCGTAGATGCCAACATGACAATAATGTAGTGACAATGGAAACTTCATTGTGACAGACAAACGTCGTAGATGCCAACGTGACATAAACGTATTGAAACTGGAAACTTCATTGTGACAGACAAATGTCGTAGATGCCATCATGATAATAACTTAGTGAATCTGGAAATTTCATTTTACAGACAAATGTCGTAGATGCCAACATGAAAATAAAGTAGTGACATTGGAAACTTCATTGTGACAGACAAATGTCGTAGATGCCATCATGACAACAATGTAGTGACACTGGAAACTTCATTGCAACAGATAAATGTCGTAGATGCAATCTTGACAATAATGTAGTGACACTGGTAACTTCCTTGTGACAGACAATTGTCGTAGAAGTCAACATGATAATAACGTAGTGATACTGGTAACTTCATTGTGACAAACAAATGTCGTAGATGCCTTCATGTCATTAACGTAGTGACACTGAAATCTTCATTGTGATAAACATTTGTCGTAGAGGCTATCATGTCAATAATGTAGTGACACTGGAAACTTCATTGTGACAGACAAATGTCGTAGATGCCAACATGACAATAATGTAGTGACACTGGAAACTTCATTGCAACAGATAAATGTCGTAGACGTCATCATGACAATAATGTAGTGACATTGGAAACTTCATTGTGACAGAAAAATGTCGTAGATGCCAACGTGACAAAAACGTAGTGACACTGGAAACTTCATTGTGACAGACAAATGTCGTAGATGCCAACATGAGAATAACGTATGACATTGGCAACTTCATTCTGACAGACAATTGTCGTAGATGCCATCATGTCAATAACGTAGTGACACTGGAAACTTCATTGTGACAACATTATCGTTGATGCTTTCATGTCAATAACGTAATGACACTGGAAACTTCATTGTGACAGACAAATGTCGTATATGCCATCATGATAATAACGTAGTGATACTGGAAACTTCATTGTGACAGACAAATGTCGTAGATGCCAACATGACAATAATGTAGTGACACTGGAAACTTCATTGTGACAGACAAATGTCGTAGATGCCAACATGACAATAATGTAGTGACATTGGAAACTTCATTGTGACAGACAAATGTCGTAGATGCCATCATGACAATAATGTAGTGACACTGGTAACTTCATTGTGACAGACAATTGTCGTAGAAGCCAACATGATAATAACGTAGTGATACTGGTAACTTCATTATGACAAACAAATATCGTAGATGCCATCATGTCAATAACGTAGTGACACTGGAAACTTCATTGTGACAAACATTTATCGTTGATGCTATCATGTCAATAACGTAGTGACACTGGAAACTTCATTGTGACAGACAAATGTCGTACAGGCCATCATGATAATAACGTAGTTACACTGGTAACTTCATTGTGACGAGCAAATGTCGTAGATGTTATCATGACAATAATGTAGTCACTCTGGAAACTTCATTGTGACAGACAAATGTCGTAGATGTCAACATGACAATAATGTAGTGACACTGGAAACTTCATTGTGACAGAAAAGTGTCGTAGAATCAAATACGATAATAATGTAGTGACACTAGAAATTTCATTGTGACAGACTAATGTCGTAGATACCATTATGAGAATTTTATAGTGAAACTGGTAACTTCAATTTGACATACAAATGTCGTAGATGCTAACGTGACAATAACGTAGTGACACTGGAAACTTCATTGTGACAGACAAATGTCGTTGTTACCATCATGGCAATGACTTAGTGACACTGGAAACTTCATTGTGACAGACAAATGTCGTTGTTACCATCATGGCAATGACGTAGTGACACTGGAAACTTCATTTAGACAGACAAATGTCGCAGATCGAATCATAACAATAATGTAGTGACACTGGTAACTTCTTGTGACAGATAAATGTCGTAGATGCCAACATGACAATAACGTAGTGACACTGGAAACTTCATTGCGAATAACAAATGTCGTAGATGCCATCATGACAATAATGTAGTGGCACTGGAAACTTCATTGTGACAGACAAATGTCGTAGATACCAACATGACAATACAGTAGTGCACTGGTAACTTCATTGTGACAGACAAATGTCGTAGATGCCAACATGACAATAATGTGGTGACACTGGAAACTTCATTGTGACAGACAAATGTCGTAGATGCCAACATGATAATAACGTAGTGACACTGGTAACTTCATTTTGACAAACAAATGTCGTAGATTCCATCATGTCAATAACGTCGTGACACTGGAAACTTCATTGTGACAAACATTTGTCGTAGATGCTATCATGTCAATAACGTAGTGACACTAGAAACTTCATTGTGATAGACAAATGTCGTAGATGCCATCAAGACAATAACGTTTTGACATGGTAACTTCATTGTGACAGACAAATGTCGTAGATGCCAAAATGACAATAATGTAGTGACACTGGAAACTTCATTGTGACAGACAATGTCGTAGATGCCAACATGATGGTAATGTAGTGACACTTAAACTTCATTGTGACAGACAAATGTCGTAGATGCCATTATGAAATAATGTAGTGACACTGGAAACTTCATTGTGGCAGACAAATGTCGTAGATGCCAACATGACAATAAGTAGTTCCACTGGTAACTTCATTGTGACAGAGAAATGTCGTAGATTCCAACATGACAATAACGTGATGACACTGGAAACTTCATTGTGACAGACAAACGTCGTAGATGCCAACATGACAATAATGTAGTGACACTGGAAACTTCATTGTGACAGACAAACGTCGTAGATGCCAACGTGACATAAACGTAGTGAAACTGGAACTTCATTGTGACAGACAAATGTCGTAGATGTCATCATGATAATAACTTAGTGACACTGGAAACTTCATTGTGACAGACAAATGTCGTAGATGCCAACATGACAATAAAGTAGTGACACTGGAAACTTCATTGTGACAGACAAATGTCGTAGATGCCATCATGACAATAATGTAGTGACATTGGAAACTTCTTTGAACAGATAAATGTCGTAGATGCCAACTTGACAATAATGTAGTGACACTGGAAACTTCATTGTGATAGACAATTGTCGTATATGCCATAATGACAATAATGTAGTGACACTGGAAAATTCATTGTGATAGACAAATATCGTATATGCCAACATGACAAAAAGGTAGTGACACTGGAAACTTCATTGTGAAAGAAAAATGTCGTAGATGATATCAAGTCAATAACGTTGTGATGCTGGTAACTTCATTGTGACAGACAAATGTCGTAGATGCCAAAATGACAATAATCACTGGAAACTTCATTGTGACAGACAACACATCGTAATGCCAACGTGACATAACTGTAGTGACACTGGAAACTTCATTGTGACAGACAAATGTCGTAGATGCCATTATGAGAATAATGTAGTGACACTGGAAACTTCATTGTGGCAGACAAATGTCGTAGATAACAACATGACAATACAGTAGTGACACTGGTAACTTCATTGTGACAGACAAATGTCGTAGATTCCAACATGACAATAACGTAGTGACACTGGAAACTTCATTGTGACAGACAAATGTCGTAGATGCCAACATGACAATAATGTAGTGACAATGGAAACTTCATTGTGACAGACAAACGTCGTAGATGCCAACGTGACATAAACGTATTGAAACTGGAAACTTCATTGTGACAGACAAATGTCGTAGATGCCATCATGATAATAACTTAGTGAATCTGGAAATTTCATTTGACAGACAAATGTCGTAGATGCCAACATGAAAATAAAGTAGTGACACTGGAACTTCATTGTGACAGACAAATGTCGTAGATGCCATCATGACAATAATGTAGTGACACTGGAAACTTCATTGTGACAGATAAATGTCGTAGATGCAATCTTGACAATAATGTAGTGACACTGGTAACTTCATTGTGACAGACAATTGTCGTAGAAGTCAACATGATAATAACGTAGTGATACTGGTAACTTCATTGTGACAAACAAATGTCGTAGATGCCTTCATGTCATTAACGTAGTGACACTGAAATCTTCATTGTGATAAACATTTGTCGTAGAGGCTATCATGTCAATAATGTAGTGACACTGGAAACTTCATTGTGACAGACAAATGTCGTAGATGCCAACATGACAAATAATGTAGTGACACTGGAAACTTCATTGCAACAGATAAATGTCGTAGACGTCATCATGACAATAATGTAGTGACATTGGAAACTTCATTGTGACAGAAAAAATGTCGTAGATGCCAACGTGACAAAAACGTAGTGACACTGGAAACTTCATTGTGACAGACAAATGTCGTAGATGCCAACATGAGAATAACGTATTGACATGGAAACTTCATTCTGACAGACAATTGTCGTAGATGCCATCATGTCAATAACGTAGTGACACTGGAAACTTCATTGTGACAAACATTTCGTAGATGCTTTCATGTCAATAACGTAATGACACTGGAAACTTCATTGTGACAGACAAATGTCGTAGATGCCATCATGACATAACGTAGTGATACTGGAAACTTCATTGTGACAGACAAATGTCGTAGATGCCAACATGACAATAATGTAGTGACACTGGAAACTTCATTGTGACAGACAAATGTCGTAGATGCCAACATGACAATAATATAGTGACATTGGAACTTCATTGTGACAGACAAATGTCGTAGATGCCATCATGACAAAAACGTAGTGACACAGGAAACTTCATTGTGACAGACAAATGTCGTAGATGCCAACATGAGAATAACGTATTGACACTGGCAACTTCATTCTGACAGACAATTGTCGTAGATGCCATCATGTCAATAACGTAGTGACACTGGAAACTTCATTGTGACAAACATTTATCGTAGATGCTTTCATGTCAATAACGTATGACACTGGAAACTTCATTGTGACAGACAAATGTCGTAGATGCCATCATGATAATAACGTAGTGATACTGGAAACTTCATTGTGACAGACAAATGTCGTAGATGCCAACATGACAATAATGTAGTGACACTGGAAACTTCATTGTGACAGACAAATGTCGTAGATGCCAACATGACAATAATATAGTGACACTGGAAACTTCATTGTGACAGACAAATGTCGTAGATGCCATCATGACAATAATGTAGTGACACTGGTAACTTCATTGTGACAGACAATTGTCGTAGAAGCCAACATGATAATAACGTAGTGATACTGGTAACTTCATTTGACAAACAAATGTCGTAGATGCCATCATGTCAATAACGTAGTGACACTGGAAACTTCATTGTGACAAACATTTATCGTTGATGCTATCATGTCAATAACGTAGTGACACTGGAAACTTCATTGTGACAGACAAATGTCGTACAGGCCATCATGATAATAACGTAGTTACACTGGTAACTTCATTGTGACGAGCAAATGTCGTAGATGTTATCATGACAATAATGTAGTCACTCTGGAAACTTCATTGTGACAGACAAATGTCGTAGATGTCAACATGACAATAATGTAGTGACACTGGAAACTTCATTGTGACAGAAAAGTGTCGTAGAATCAAATACGATAATAATGTAGTGACACTAGAAATTTCATTGTGACAGACTAATGTCGTAGATACCATTATGAGAATTTTATAGTGAAACTGGTAACTTCAATTTGACAGACAAATGTTCTAGATGCTAACGTGACAATAACGTAGTGACACTGGAAACTTCATTGTGACAGACAAATGTCGTTGTTACCATCATGGCAATGACTTAGTGACACTGGAAACTTCATTGTGACAGACAAATGTCGTAGATACCATCATGGCAATGACGTAGTGACACTGGAAACTTCATTGTGACAGACAAATGTCGCAGATCGAATCATAACAATAATGTAGTGACACTGGTAACTTCTTGTGACAGATAAATGTCGTAGATGCCAACATGACAATAACGTAGTGACACTGGAAACTTCATTGTGAATAACAAATGTCGTAGATGCCATCATGACAATAATGTAGTGGCACTGGAAACTTCATTGTGACAGACAAATGTCGTAGATACCAACATGACAATACAGTAGTGCCACTGGTAACTTCATTGTGACAGACAAATGTCGTAGATGCCAACATGACAATAATGTGGTGACACTGGAAACTTCATTGTGACAGACAAATGTCGTAGATGCCAACATGATAATAACGTAGTGACACTGGTAACTTCATTTTGACAAACAAATGTCGTAGATTCCATCATGTCAATAACGTCGTGACACTGGAAACTTCATTGTGACAAACATTTGTCGTAGATGCTATCATGTCAATAACGTAGTGACACTAGAAACTTCATTGTGATAGACAAATGTCGTAGATGCCATAATGACAATAATGTAGTGACACTGGAAAATGCATTGTGACAGACAAATATCGTAGATACCAACATGACAAGAATGTAGTTACACTGGTAACTTCATTGTGACAGACAAATGTCGTAGATGCCACCATGATAATAATTTAGTGACATTGGAAACTGCATTGTGATAGACAAATATCGTAGATGCCAACATGACAAAAAGGTAGTGACACTGGAAACTTCATTGCGACAGACAAGTGTCGTAGATGCCATTCTGACAATAATGTAGATACACTGGTAACTTCATTGTGACAAACAGTTGTCGTAGATGCCATCATGACAATAATGTAGTGACACTGGTAACTTCATTGTGACAGACAATTGTCGTAGAAGCCAATATGATAATACGTAGTGATACTGGTAACTTCATTATGACAAACAAATGTCGTAGATGCCATCATGTCAATAACGTAGTGACACTGGAAACTTCATTGTGACAAACATTTATCGTTGATTCTATCATGTCAATAACGAAGTGACACTGGAAACTTCATTGTGACAGACAAATGTCGTACATGTCATCATGATAATAACGTAGTGATACTATAAACTTCATTGTGACAGACAAATGTCATTGATGCCATCATTATAATAATGTAGTGACACTGGTAACTTCTTGTGACAGACACATGTCGTAGATGCCAACATGACAATAACGTAGTGACACTAGAAACTTCATTGTGACAAACAGTTGTGGTAGATGCCATCATGACAATAATGTAGTGACATTGAAAACTTCATTGTGACAGACAAATGTCGTAGATGACATCATGAAATAACGTAGTGACATCGGTAACTTCATTGTGACAGACAATTGTCGTAGATGCCAACATGATAATAACGTAGTGACACTGGTAACTTCATTGTGACAAACAAATGTCGTAGATGCCATCATGTCAATAACGTAGTGACACTGGAAACTTCATTGTGACAAACATTTATCGTTGATGCCATCATGATAATAACGTAGTTACACTGGTAACTTCATTGTGACGAGCAAATGTCGTAGATGTTATCATGACAATAATGTAGTCACTCTGGAAACTTCATTGTGACAGACAAATGTCGTAGATGTCAAAATGACAATATTGTAGTGACACTGGAAACTTCATTGTGACAGAAAAGTGTCGTAGAATCAAATATGATAATAATGTAGTGACACTGGAAACTTCATTGTGACAGACTAATGTCGTAGATACCATTATGAGAATTTTATAGTGAAACTGGTAACTTCAATTTGACATACAAATGTTGTAGATGCTAACGTGACAATAACGTAGTGACACTGGAAACTTCATTGTGACAGACAAATGTCGTTGTTACCATCATGGCAATTACTTAGTGACACTGGAAACTTCATTGTGACAGACAAATGTCGTTGTTACCATCATGGCAATGACGTAGTGACACTGGAAACTTCATTGTGACAGACAAATGTCGTAGATGCCAACATGACAATAACGTAGTGACACTGGAAACTTCATTGCGACAGACAAATGTCGTAGATCCATCATGACAATAATGTAGTGGCACTGGAAACTTCATTGTGACAGACAAATGTCGTAGATACCAACATGACAATAATGTAGTGACACTGGAAACTTCATTGTGACAGACAAATGTCGTAGATGCCAACATGACAATATTATAGTCACACTGGTAACTTCATTGTGACAGACAAATGTCGTAGATGCCAACATGACTATATGGTAATAACACTGGAATCTTCATTGTGACACATAAATGTCGTAGATGCCAACTTGACAATAATGTAGTGACACTGGAAACTTCATTGTTATAGACAAATGTCGTATATGCCATAATGACAATAATGTAGTGACACTGGAAAATGCATTGTGATAGACAAATATCGTATATGCCAACATGACAAAAGGTAGTGACACTGGAAACTTCATTGCGAAAGAAAATGTCGTAGATGCCATCAAGTCAATAACGTTGTGATGCTGGTAACTTAATTGTGACAGACAAATGTCGTAGATGCCAAAATGACAATAATGTAGTGACACTGGAAACTTCATTGTGACAGACAAACATCGTAAATGCCAACGTGACATAAACTTAGTGAACTGGAAACTTCATTGTGACAGACAAATGTCGTAGATGCCATTATGAGAATAATGTAGTGACACTGGAAACTTCATTGTGGCAGACAAATGTCGTAGATAACAACATGACAATACAGTAGTTCCACTGGTAACTTCATTGTGACAGACAAATGTCGTAGATTCCAACATGACAATAACGTGGTGACACTGGAAACTTCATTGTGACAGACAAATGTCGTAGATGCCAACATGACAATAATGTAGTGACAATGGAAACTTCATTGTGACAGACAAACGTCGTAGATGCCAACGTGACATAAACGTATTGAAACTGGAAACTTCATTGTGACAGACAAATGTCGTAGATGCCATCATGATAATAACTTAGTGATCTGGAAATTTCATTTGACAGACAAATGTCGTAGATACCAACATGACAATACAGTAGTGACACTGGTAACTTCATTGTGACAGACAAATGTCGTAGATGCCAACATGACAATAATGTAGTGACACTGGAAACTTCATTGTGACAGACAAATGTCGTAGATGCCAACATGATAATAACGTAGTGACACTGGTAACTTCATTGTGACAGACAAATGTCGTAGATTCCATCATGTCAATAACGTCGTGACACTGGAAACTTCATTGTGACAAACATTTGTCGTAGATGCTACATGACAATAACGTAGTGACACTGGAAACTTCATTGTGACAGACAAATGTCGTAGATGCCTTCATGACATTAACGTAGTGACACTGAAACTTCATTGTGACAAACAAATGTCGTAGAGGCTATCATGACAATAATGTAGTGACACTGGAAACTTCATTGTGACAGACAAATGTCGTAGATGCCAACATGACAATAATGTAGTGACACTGGAAACTTCATTGTGACAGACAAATGTCGTAGATGCCATCATGACAATAATGTAGTGACACTGGAAACTTCATTGTGACAGAAAAATGTCGTAGATGCCAACGTGACAAAACGTAGTGACACTGGAAACTTCATTGTGACAGACAAATGTCGTAGATGCCAACATGACAATAACGTAGTGACATTGGCAACTTCATTGTGACAGACAATTGTCGTAGATGCCATCATGACAATAACGTAGTGACACTGGAAACTTCATTGTGACAAAAATTTATCGTAGATGCTTTCATGTCAATAACGTAGTGACACTGGAAACTTCATTGTGACAGACAAATGTCGTAGATGCCATCATGATAATAACGTAGTGACACTGGAAACTTCATTGTGACAGACAAATGTCGTAGATGCCAACATGACAATAATGTAGTGACACTGGAAAATTCATTGTGACAGACAAATGTCGTAGATGCCAACATGACAATAATGTAGTGACACTGGAAACTTCATTGTGACAGACAAATGTCGTAGATGCCATCATGACAATAACGTAGTGACACTGGAAACTTCATTGTGACAGACAAATGTCGTAGATGCCAACATGACAATAACGTAGTGACACTGGAAACTTCATTGTGACAGACAAATGTCGTAGATGCCATCATGTCAATAACGTAGTGACACTGGAAACTTCATTGTGACAAACATTTGTCGTAGATGCCATCATGTCAATAACGTAGTGACACTGGAAACTTCATTGTGACAGACAAATGTCGTAGATGCCATCATGATAATAACGTAGTGACACTGGAAACTTCATTGTGACAGACAAATGTCGTAGATGCCAACATGACAATAATGTAGTGACACTGGAAAATTCATTGTGACAGACAAATGTCGTAGATGCCAACATGACAATAATATAGTGACATTGGAAACTTCATTGTGACAGACAAATGTCGTAGATGCCATCATGACAATAATGTAGTGACACTGGTAACTTCATTGTGACAGACAATTGTCGTAGAAGCCAACATGATAATAACGTAGTGATACTGGTAACTTCATTATGACAAACAAATATCGTAGATGCCATCATGTCAATAACGTAGTGACACTGGAAACTTCATTGTGACAAACATTTATCGTTGATGCTATCATGTCAATAACGTAGTGACACTGGAAACTTCATTGTGACAGACAAATGTCGTACAGGCCATCATGATAATAACGTAGTTACACTGGTAACTTCATTGTGACGAGCAAATGTCGTAGATGTTATCATGACAATAATGTAGTCACTCTGGAAACTTCATTGTGACAGACAAATGTCGTAGATGTCAACATGACAATAATGTAGTGACACTGGAAACTTCATTGTGACAGAAAAGTGTCGTAGAATCAATACGATAATAATGTAGTGACACTAGAAATTTCATTGTGACAGACTAATGTCGTAGATACCATTATGAGAATTTTATAGTGAAACTGGTAACTTCATTTGACATACAAATGTTGTAGATGCTAACGTGACAATAACGTAGTGACACTGGAAACTTCATTGTGACAGACAAATGTCGTTGTTACCATCATGGCAATGACTTAGTGACACTGGAAACTTCATTGTGACAGACAAATGTCGTTGTTACCATCATGGCAATGACGTAGTGACACTGGAAACTTCATTTAGACAGACAAATGTCGCAGATCGAATCATAACAATAATGTAGTGACACTGGTAACTTCTTGTGACAGATAAATGTCGTAGATGCCAACATGACAATAACGTAGTGACACTGGAAACTTCATTGCGAATAACAAATGTCGTAGATGCCATCATGACAATAATGTAGTGGCACTGGAAACTTCATTGTGACAGACAAATGTCGTAGATACCAACATGACAATACAGTAGTGCCACTGGTAACTTCATTGTGACAGACAAATGTCGTAGATGCCAACATGACAATAATGTGGTGACACTGGAAACTTCATTGTGACAGACAAATGTCGTAGATGCCAACATGATAATAACGTAGTGACACTGGTAACTTCATTTTGACAAACAAATGTCGTAGATTCCATCATGTCAATAACGTCGTGACACTGGAAACTTCATTGTGACAAACATTTGTCGTAGATGCTATCATGTCAATAACGTAGTGACACTAGAAACTTCATTGTGATAGACAAATGTCGTAGATGCCATAATGACAATAATGTAGTGACACTGGAAAATGCATTGTGACAGACAAATATCGTAGATACCAACATGACAAGAATGTAGTTACACTGGTAACTTCATTGTGACAGACAAATGTCGTAGATGCCACCATGATAATAATTTAGTGACATTGGAAACTGCATTGTGATAGACAAATATCGTATATGCCAACATGACAAAAAGGTAGTGACACTGGAAACTTCATTGCGACAGACAAGTGTCGTAGATGCCATTCTGACAATAATGTAGATACACTGGTAACTTCATTGTGACAACAGTTGTCGTAGATGCCATCATGACAATAATGTAGTGACACTGGTAACTTCATTGTGACAGACAATTGTCGTAGAAGCCAATATGATAATAACGTAGTGATACTGGTAACTTCATTATGACAAACAAATGTCGTAGATGCCATCATGTCAATAACGTAGTGACACTGGAAACTTCATTGTGACAAACATTTATCGTTGATTCTATCATGTCAATAATGAAGTGACACTGGAAACTTCATTGTGACAGACAAATGTCGTACATGTCATCATGATAATAACGTAGTGATACTATAAACTTCATTGTGACAGACAAATGTCATTGATGCCATCATTATAATAATGTAGTGACACTGGTAACTTCTTGTGACAGACAAATGTCGTAGATGCCAACATGACAATAACGTAGTGACACTAGAAACTTCATTGTGACAAACAGTTGTGGTAGATGCCATCATGACAATAATGTAGTGACATTGAAAACTTCATTGTGACAGACAAATGTCGTAGATGACATCACGAAATAACGTAGTGACATCGGTAACTTCATTGTGACAGACAATTGTCGTAGAAGCCAACATGATAATAACGTAGTGATACTGGTAACTTCATTATGACAAACAAATGTCGTAGATGCCATCATGTCAATAACGTAGTGACACTGGAAACTTCATTGTGACAAACATTTATCGTTGATGCCATCATGATAATAACGTAGTTACACTGGTAACTTCATTGTGACGAGCAAATGTCGTAGATGTTATCATGACAATAATGTAGTTACTCTGGAAACTTCATTGTGACAGACAAATGTCGTAGATGTCAAAATGACAATATTGTAGTGACACTGGAAACTTCATTGTGACAGAAAAGTGTCGTAGAATCAAATATGATAATAATGTAGTGACACTGGAAACTTCATTGTGACAGACTAATGTCGTAGATACCATTATGAGAATTTATAGTGAAACTGGTAACTTCAATTTGACATACAAATGTTGTAGATGCTAACGTGACAATAACGTAGTGACACTGGAAACTTCATTGTGACAGACAAATGTCGTTGTTACCATCATGGCAATTACTTTGTGACACTGGAAACTTCATTGTGACAGACAAAAGTCGTTGTTACCATCATGGCAATGACGTAGTGACACTGGAAACTTCATTGTGACAGACAAATGTCGTAGATGCCAACATGACAATAACGTAGTGACACTGGAAACTTCATTGCGACAGACAAATGTCGTAGATCCATCATGACAATAATGTAGTGGCACTGGAAACTTCATTGTGACAGACAAATGTCGTAGATACCAACATGACAATAATGTAGTGACATTGGAAACTTCATTGTGACAGACAAATGTCGTAGATGCCAACAGGGCAATATTATAGTCACACTGGTAACTTCATTGTGACAGATAAATGTCGTAGATGCCAACATGACAATATGGTAATAACACTGGAATCTTCATTGTGACACATAAATGTCGTAGATGCCAACTTGACAATAATGTAGTGACACTGGAAACTTCATTGTGATAGACAAATGTCGTATATGCCATAATGACAATAATGTAGTGACACTGGAAAATGCATTGTGATAGACAAATATCGTATATGCCAACATGACAAAAAGGTAGTGACACTGGAAACTTCATTGCGAAAGAAAAATGTCGTAGATGCCATCAAGTCAATAACGTTGTGATGCTGGTAACTTAATTGTGACAGACAAATGTCGTAGATGCCAAAATGACAATAATGTAGTGACACTGGAAACTTCATTGTGACAGACAAACATCGTAAATGCCAACGTGACATAAACTTAGTGAAACTGGAAACTTCATTGTGACAGACAAATGTCGTAGATGCCATTATGAGAATAATGTAGTGACACTGGAAACTTCATTGTGGCAGACAAATGTCGTAGATAACAACATGACAATACAGTAGTTCCACTGGTAACTTCATTGTGACAGACAAATGTCGTAGATTCCAACATGACAATAACGTGGTGACACTGGAAACTTCATTGTGACAGACAAATGTCGTAGATGCCAACATGACAATAATGTAGTGACAATGGAAACTTCATTGTGACAGACAAACGTCGTAGATGCCAACGTGACATAAACGTATTGAAACTGGAAACTTCATTGTGACAGACAAATGTCGTAGATGCCATCATGATAATAACTTAGTGAATCTGGAAATTTCATTTTACAGACAAATGTCGTAGATGCCAACATGACAATACAGTAGTGACACTGGTAACTTCATTGTGACAGACAAATGTCGTAGATGCCAACATGACAATAATGTGGTGACACTGGAAACTTCATTGTGACAGACAAATGTCGTAGATGCCAACATGATAATAACGTAGTGACACTGGTAACTTCATTTTGACAAACAAATGTCGTAGATTCCATCATGTCAATAACGTAGTGACACTGGAAACTTCATTGTGACAAACATTTGTCGTAGATGCTATCATGTCAATAACGTAGTGACACTGGAAACTTCATTGTGACAGACAATTGTCGTAGATGCCAACATGACAATAATGTAGTGACACTGGAAACTTCATTGTGACAGACAAATGTCGTAGATGCCAACGTGACATAAACGTAGTGACACTGGAAACTTCATTGTGACAGACAAATGTCGTAGATGCCATCATGATAATAACTTAGTGACACTGGAAACTTCATTTGACAGACAAATGTCGTAGATGCCAACATGAAAATAAAGTAGTGACATTGGAAACTTCATTGTGACAGACAAATGTCGTAGATGCCATCATGACAACAATGTAGTGACACTGGAAACTTCATTGTGACAGATAAATGTCGTAGATGCAATCTTGACAATAATGTAGTGACACTGGTAACTTCATTGTGACAGACAATTGTCGTAGAAGCCAACATGATAATAACGTAGTGATACTGGTAACTTCATTGTGACAAACAAATGTCGTAGATGCCTTCATGTCATAACGTAGTGACACTGAAACTTCATTGTGACAAACATTTGTCGTAGATGCTATCATGTCAATAATGTAGTGACACTGGAAACTTCATTGTGACAGACAAATGTCGTAGATGCCAACATGACAATAATGTAGTGACACTGGAAACTTCATTGTGACAGATAAATGTCGTAGACGCCATCATGACAATAATGTAGTGACATTGGAAACTTCATTGTGACAGAAAAAATGTCGTAGATGCCAACGTGACAAAAACGTAGTGACACTGGAAACTTCATTGTGACAGACAAATGTCGTAGATGCCAACATGACAATAACGTATTGACATTGGAAACTTCATTCTGACAGACAATTGTCGTAGATGCCATCATGGCAATAATGTAGTGACACTGGAAACTTCATTGTGACAGATAAATGTCGTAGATGACAACTTGACAATAAGGTAGTGATACTGGAAACTTCATTGTGACAGTCAAATGTCGTAGATGCCAACATGACAATAACGTAGTGACACTGGAAACTTCATTGTGACAGACAAGTGTCGTAGATGACATCATGATATAACGTAGTGACACTGGTAACTTCATTGTGACAGACAAATGTCGTAGACGCCAACGTGACAATAATGTAGTGACACTGGAAAATTCATTGTGACAGACAAATGTCGTAGATGCCAACGTGACATAAACGTAGTGAAACTGCAAACTTCATTGTGACAGACAAATGTCTTAGAAGCCAACATGACAATAACATAGTGAGATTGGAAACTTCATTGTGAAAGACAAATGTCGTAGATGCCATCATGACAATAATGTAGTGACACTGGAAACTTCATTGCAACAGATAAAAGTCGTAGATGCCATCTTGACAATAATGTAGTGACACTGGTATCTTCATTGTGACAGACAAGTGTCGTAGAGGCCAACATGATAATAACGTAGTGATACTGGTAACTTTATTGTGACAAACAAATGTCGTAGATGCCACCATGTCAATAACGTAGTGACGCTGGAAACTTCATTGTGACAAACATTTATCGTTGATGCTATCATGTCAATAACGTAGTGACACTGGAAACTTCATTGTGACAGACACATGTCGTACATGCCATCATGATAATACCGTAGTTACACTGGTAACTTCATTGTGACGAGCAAGTGTCGTAGATGTTATCATGACAATAATGTAGTCACTCTGTAAACTTCATTGTGACAGACAAATGTCGTAGTTGTCAACATGACAATAGTGTAGTGACACTGGAAACTTCATTGTGACAGAAAAGTGTCGTAGAATCAAATATGATAATAATGTAGTGACACTGGAAACTTCATTGTGACAGACTAATGTCGTAGATACCATTATGAGAATTTTATAGTGAAACAGGTAACTTCAATTTGACATACAAATGTTGTAGATGCTAACGTGACAATAACGTAGTGACACTGGAAACTTCATTGTGGCAGACAAATGTCGTTGTTACCATCATGGCAATGACTTAGTGACACTGGAAACTTCATTGTCACAGACAAATGTCGTTGTTACCATCATGGCAATGACGTAGTGACACTGGAAACTTCATTGAGACAGACAAATGTCGCAGATCGAATCATAACAATAATGTAGTGACACTGGTAACTGCTTGTGACAGACAAATGTCGTAGATGCCAACATGACAATAACGTAGTGACACTGGAAACTTCATTGCGACAGACAAATGTCGTAGATGCCAACATGACAATAACGTAGTGACACTGGAAACTTCATTGTGACAGACAAATGTCGTAGATGCCATCATGACAATAATATAGTGGCACTGGAAACTTCATTGTGACAGACAAATGTCGTAGATGCCAACATGACAATACGTAGTGTCACTGGAAACTTCATTGTGACAGACAAATGTCGTAGATGCCAACATGACAATAATGTAGTGACACTGGAAACTTCATTGTGACAGACAAATGTCGTAGATGCCAACATGACAATATTATAGTCACACTGGTAACTTCATTGTGACAGATAAATGCCGTAGATGCCAACATGACAATATGTAATGACACTGGAATCTTCATTGTGACAGATAAATGTCGTAGATGCCAACATGACAATAATGTAGTGACACTGGAAACTTCATTGTGACAGACAAATGTCGTATATGCCATAATGACAATAATGTAGTGACACTGGAAAATGCATTGTGACAGACAAATATCGTAGATACCAACATGACAATAATGTAGTGACACTGGAAACTTCATTGTGACAGACAAATGTCGTAGATGCCACCATGACAATAATTTAGTGACACTGGAAACTTCATTGTGACAGACAAATGTCGTAGATGCCAACATGACAAAAAGGTAGTGACACTGGAAACTTCATTGTGACAGACAAATGTCGTAGATGCCAACATGACAATATGGTAATAACACTGGAAACTTCATTGTGACACATAAATGTCGTAGATGCTAACTTGACAATAAATTAGTGACACTGGAAACTTCACTGTGATAGACAAATGTCGTAGATGCCATCAAGACAATAACGTTTTGATGATGGTAACTTCATTGTGACAGACAAATGTCGTAGATGCCAAAATGACAATAATGTAGTGACACTCGAAACTTCATTGTGACAGACACATGTCGTAGATGCTAACATGATGGTAATGTAGTGACACTTAAACTTCATTGTGACAGACAAATGTCGTAGATGCCATTATGAGAATAATGTAGTGACACTGGAAACTTCATTGTGGCAGACAAATGTCGTAGATAACAACATGACAATACAGTAGTTCCACTGGTAACTTCATTGTGACAGACAAATGTCGTAGATTCCAACATGACAATAACGTGATGACACTGGAAACTTCATTGTGACAGACAAACGTCGTAGATGCCAACATGACAATAATGTAGTGACACTTGAAACTTCATTGTGACAGACAAACGTCGTAGATGCCAACGTGACATAAACATAGTGAAACTGGAAACTTCATTGTGACAGACAAATGTCGTAGATGTCATCATGATAATAACTTAGTGACACTGGAAATTTCATTTTACAGACAAATGTCGTAGATGCCAACTTGACAATAAAGTAGTGACATTGGAAACTTCATTGTGACAGACAAATGTCGTAGATGCCATCATGACAACAATGTAGTGATATTGGAAACTTCTTTGCAACAGATAAATGTCGTAGATGCCAACTTGACAATAATGTAGTGACACTGGAAACTTCATTGTGATAGACAATTGTCGTATATGCCATAATGACAATAATGTAGTGACACTGGAAAATGCATTGTGATAGACAAATATCGTATATGCCAACATGACAAAAAGGTAGTGACACTGGAAACTTCATTGCGAAAGAAAAATGTCGTAGATGCCATCAAGTCAATAACGTTGTGATGCTGGTAACTTAATTGTGACAGACAAATGTCGTAGATGCCAAAATGACAATAATCACTGGAAACTTCATTGTGACAGACAAACATCGTAAATGCCAACGTGACATAAACTTAGTGAAACTGGAAACTTCATTGTGACAGACAAATGTCGTAGATGCCATTATGAGAATAATGTAGTGACACTGAAAACTTCATTGTGGCAGACAAATGTCGTAGATAACAACATGACAATACAGTAGTTCCACTGGTAACTTCATTGTGACAGACAAATGTCGTAGATTCCAACATGACAATAACGTGGTGACACTGGAAACTTCATTGTGACAGACAAATGTCGTAGATGCCAACATGACAATAATGTAGTGACAATGGAAACTTCATTGTGACAGACAAACGTCGTAGATGCCAACGTGACATAAACGTATTGAAACTGGAAACTTCATTGTGACAGACAAATGTCGTAGATGCCATCATGATAATAACTTAGTGAATCTGGAAATTTCATTTTACAGACAAATGTCGTAGATGCCAACATGAAAATAAAGTAGTGACATTGGAAACTTCATTGTGACAGACAAATGTCGTAGATGCCATCATGACAACAATGTAGTGACACTGGAAACTTCATTGCAACAGATAAATGTCGTAGATGCAATCTTGACAATAATGTAGTGACACTGGTAACTTCCTTGTGACAGACAGTTGTCGTAGAAGTCAACATGATAATAACGTAGTGATACTGGTAACTTCATTGTGACAAACAAATGTCGTAGATGCCTTCATGTCATTAACGTAGTGACACTGAAATCTTCATTGTGACAAACATTTATCGTTGATGCTATCATGTCAATAATGTAGTGACACTGGAAACTTCATTGTGACAGACAAATGTCGTACAGGCCATCATGATAATAACGTAGTTACACTGGTAACTTCATTGTGACGAGCAAATGTCGTAGATGTTATCATGACAATAATGTAGTCACTCTGGAAACTTCATTGTGACAGACAAATGTCGTAGATGTCAACATGACAATAATGTAGTGACACTGGAAACTTCATTGTGACAGAAAAGTGTCGTAGAATCAAATACGATAATAATATAGTGACACTAGAAATTTCATTGTGACAGACTAATGTCGTAGATACCATTATGAGAATTTTATAGTGAAACTGGTAACTTCAATTTGACATACAAATGTTGTAGATGCTAACGTGACAATAACGTAGTGACACTGGAAACTTCATTGTGACAGACAAATGTCGTTGTTACCATCATGGCAATGACTTAGTGACACTGGAAACTTCATTGTGACAGACAAATGTCGTTGTTACCATCATGGCAATGACGTAGTGACACTGGAAACTTCATTTAGACAGACAAATGTCGCAGATCGAATCATAACAATAATGTAGTGACACTGGTAACTTCTTGTGACAGATAAATGTCGTAGATGCCAACATGACAATAACGTAGTGACACTGGAAACTTCATTGCGAATAACAAATGTCGTAGATGCCATCATGACAATAATGTAGTGGCACTGGAAACTTCATTGTGACAGACAAATGTCGTAGATACCAACATGACAATACAGTAGTGCCACTGGTAACTTCATTGTGACAGACAAATGTCGTAGATGCCAACATGACAATAATGTGGTGACACTGGAAACTTCATTGTGACAGACAAATGTCGTAGATGCCAACATGATAATAACGTAGTGACACTGGTAACTTCATTTTGACAAACAAATGTCGTAGATTCCATCATGTCAATAACGTCGTGACACTGGAAACTTCATTGTGACAAACATTTGTCGTAGATGCTATCATGTCAATAACGTAGTGACACTAGAAACTTCATTGTGATAGACAAATGTCGTAGATGCCATAATGACAATAATGTAGTGACACTGGAAAATGCATTGTGACAGACAAATATCGTAGATACCAACATGACAAGAATGTAGTTACACTGGTAACTTCATTGTGACAGACAAATGTCGTAGATGCCACCATGATAATAATTTAGTGACATTGGAAACTGCATTGTGATAGACAAATATCGTATATGCCAACATGACAAAAAGGTAGTGACACTGGAAACTTCATTGCGACAGACAAGTGTCGTAGATGCCATCCTGACAATAATGTAGATACACTGGTAACTTCATTGTGACAAACAGTTGTGGTAGATGCCATCATGACAATAATGTAGTGACACTGGTAACTTCATTGTGACAGACAATTGTCGTAGAAGCCAATATGATAATAACGTAGTGATACTGGTAACTTCATTATGACAAACAAATGTCGTAGATGCCATCATGTCAATAACGTAGTGACACTGGAAACTTCATTGTGACAAACATTTATCGTTGATTCTATCATGTCAATAACGAAGTGACACTGGAAACTTCATTGTGACAGACAAATGTCGTACATGTCATCATGATAATAACGTAGTGATACTATAAACTTCATTGTGACAGACAAATGTCATTGATGCCATCATTATAATAATGTAGTGACACTGGTAACTTCTTGTGACAGACACATGTCGTAGATGCCAACATGACAATAACGTAGTGACACTAGAAACTTCATTGTGACAAACAGTTGTGGTAGATGCCATCATGACAATAATGTAGTGACATTGAAAACTTCATTGTGACAGACAAATGTCGTAGATGACATCACGAAATAACGTAGTGACATCGGTAACTTCATTGTGACAGACAATTGTCGTAGAAGCCAACATGATAATAACGTAGTGATACTGGTAACTTCATATGACAAACAAATGTCGTAGATGCCATCATGTCAATAACGTAGTGACACTGGAAACTTCATTGTGACAAACATTTATCGTTGATGCCATCATGATAATAACGTAGTTACACTGGTAACTTCATTGTGACGAGCAAATGTCGTAGATGTTATCATGACAATAATGTAGTCACTCTGGAAACTTCATTGTGACAGACAAATGTCGTAGATGTCAAAATGACAATATTGTAGTGACACTGGAAACTTCATTGTGACAGAAAAGTGTCGTAGAATCAAATATGATAATAATGTAGTGACACTGGAAACTTCATTGTGACAGACTAATGTCGTAGATACCATTATGAGAATTTTATAGTGAAACTGGTAACTTCAATTTGACATACAAATGTTGTAGATGCTAACGTGACAATAACGTAGTGACACTGGAAACTTCATTGTGACAGACAAATGTCGTTGTTACCATCATGGCAATGACTTAGTGACACTGGAAACTTCATTGTGACAGACAAAAGTCGTTGTTACCATCATGGCAATGACGTAGTGACACTGGAAACTTCATTGTGACAGACAAATGTCGTAGATGCCAACATGACAATAACGTAGTGACACTGGAAACTTCATTGCGACAGACAAATGTCGTAGATGCCATCATGACAATAATGTAGTGGCACTGGAAACTTCATTGTGACAGACAAATGTCGTAGATACCAACATGACAATAATGTAGTGACATTGGAAACTTCATTGTGACAGACAAATGTCGTAGATGCCAACAGGGCAATATTATAGTCACACTGGTAACTTCATTGTGACAGATAAATGTCGTAGATGCCAACATGACAATATGGTAATAACACTGGAATCTTCATTGTGACACATAAATGTCGTAGATGCCAACTTGACAATAATGTAGTGACACTGGAAACTTCATTGTGATAGACAAATGTCGTATATGCCATAATGACAATAATGTAGTGACACTGGAAAATTCATTGTGATAGACAAATATCGTATATGCCAACATGACAAAAAGGTAGTGACACTGGAAACTTCATTGCGAAAGAAAAATGTCGTAGATGCCATCAGTCAATAACGTTGTGATGCTGGTAACTTAATTGTGACAGACAAATGTCGTAGATGCGAAAATGACAATAATGTAGTGACACTGGAAACTTCATTGTGACAGACAAACATCGTAAATGCCAACGTGACATAAACTTAGTGAAACTGGAAACTTCATTGTGACAGACAAATGTCGTAGATGCCATTATGAGAATAATGTAGTGACACTGGAAACTTCATTGTGGCAGACAAATGTCGTAGATAACAACATGACAATACAGTAGTTCCACTGGTAACTTCATTGTGACAGACAAATGTCGTAGATTCCAACATGACAATAACGTGGTGACACTGGAAACTTCATTGTGACAGACAAACGTCGTAGATGCCAACGTGACGTAAACGTATTGAAACTGGAAACTTCATTGTGACAGACAAATGTCGTAGATGCCATCATGATAATAACTTAGTGAATCTGGAATTTCATTTTACAGACAAATGTCGTAGATGCCAACATGAAAATAAAGTAGTGACATTGGAAACTTCATTGTGACAGACAAATGTCGTAGATGCCATCATGACAACAATGTAGTGACACTGGAAACTTCATTGTGACAGACAAATGTCGTAGATGCAATCTGACAATAATGTAGTGACACTGGTAACTTCATTGTGACAGACAATTGTCGTAGAAGTCAACATGATAATAACGTAGTGATACTGTAACTTCATTGTGACAAACAAATGTCGTAGATGCCTTCATGTCATTAACGTAGTGACACTGAAATCTTCATTGTGACAGAAAAAATGTCGTAGATGCCAACGTAACAAAAACGTAGTGACACTGGAAACTTCATTGTGACAGACAAATGTCGTAGATGCCAACATGACAATAACGTATTGACATTGGCAACTTCATTGTGACAGACAATTGTCGTAGATGCCATCATGGCAATAATGTAGGGACACTGGAAACTTCATCGTGACAGATAAATGTCGTAGATGACAACTTGACAATAAGGTAGTGATACTGGAAACTTCATTGTGACAGTCAAATGTCGTAGATGCCAACATGACAATAACGTAGTGACACTGGAAACTTCATTGTGACAGACAAATGTCGTAGATGACATCATGATATAACGTAGTGACACTGGTAACTTCATTGTGACAGACAAATGTCGTAGATGCCAACGTGACAATAATGTAGTGACACTGGAAAATTCATTGTGACAGACAAATGTCGTAGATGCCAACATGACAATAATGTAGTGACACTGGAAACTTCATTGTGACAGACAAATGTCGTTGTTACCATCATGGCAATGACGTAGTGACACTGGAACTTCATTGAGACAGACAAATGTCGCAGATCGAATCATAACAATAATGTAGTGACACTGGTAACTTCTTGTGACAGACAAATGTCGTAGATGCCAACATGACAATAACGTAGTGACACTGGAAACTTCATTGCGACAGACAAATGTCGTAGATGCCATCATGACAATAATGTAGTGGCACTGGAAACTTCATTGTGACAGACAAATGTCGTAGATACCAACATGACAATACAGTAGTGTCACTGGTAACTTCATTGTGACAGACAAATTTCGTAGATGCCAACATGACAATAATGTAGTGACACTGGAAACTTCATTGTGACAGACAAATGTCGTAGATGCCAACATGACAATATTATAGTCACATTGGTAACTTCATTGTGACAGATAAATGCCGTAGATGTCAACATGACAATATGGTAATAACACTGGAATCTTCATTGTGACACATATATGTCGTAGATGCCATCTTGACAATAATGTAGTGACACTGGAAACTTCATTGTGATAGACAAATGTCGTAGATGCCATAATGACAATAATGTAGTGACACTGGAAAATGCATTGTGACAGACAAATATCGTAGATACCAACATGACAATAATGTAGTTACACTGGTAACTTCATTGTGACAGACACATGTCGTAGATGCCACCATGATAATAATTTAGTGACACTTGAAACTGCATTGTGATAGACAAATATCGTATATGCCAACATGACAAAAAGGTAGTGACACTGGAAACTTCATTGCGACAGACAAATGTCGTAGATGCCATCATGACAATAATGTAGATACACTGGTAACTTCATTGTGACAGACACATGTCATAGATACTAAAGTGACAATAATGTAGTGACACTGGAAACTTATTTGTGACAGACAAATGTCGTAGATGCCAACATGACAATATGGTAATAACACTGGAAACTTCATTGTGACACATAAATGTCGTAGATGCTAACTTGACAATAAATTAGTGACACTGGAAACTTCACTGTGATAGACAAATATCGTAGATGCCATCAAGACAATAACGTTTTGATGATGGTAACTTCATTGTGACAGACAAATGTCGCAGATGCCAAATTGACAATAATGTAGTGACACTCGAAACTTCATTGTGACAGACACATGTCGTAGATGCTAACATGATGGTAATGTAGTGACACTTAAACTTCATTGTGACAGACAAATGTCGTAGATGCCATTATGAGAATAATGTAGTGACACTGGAAACTTCATTGTGGCAGACAAATGTCGTAGATAACAACATGACAATACAGTAGTTCCACTGGTAACTTCATTGTGACAGAGAAATGTCGTAGATTCCAACATGACAATAACGTGATGACACTGGAAACTTCATTGTGACAGACAAACGTCGTAGATGCCAACATGACAATAATGTAGTGACACTGGAAACTTCATTGTGACAGACAAACGTCGTAGATGCCAACGTGACATAAACATAGTGAAACTGGAAACTTCATTGTAACAGACAAATGTCGTAGATGTCATCATGATAATAACTTAGTGACACTGGAAATTTCATTTTACAGACAAATGTCGTAGATGCCAACTTGACAATAAAGTAGTGACATTGGAAACTTCATTGTGACAGACAAATGTCGTAGATGCCATCATGACAACAATGTAGTGATATTGGAAACTTCTTTGCAACAGATAAATGTCGTAGATGCCATTATGACAATAATGTAGTGACACTGGTAACTTCATTGTGACAGACAATTGTCGTAGACGTCAACATGATAATAATGTAGTGACACTGGAAACTTCATTGTGACAGATAATTGTCGTAGATGCCAACGTGACAAAAACGTAGTGACACTGGAAACTTCATAGTGACAGACAAAAGTCGTAGATGCCAACTTGACAATAAGTTAGTGATACTATTAACTTCATTGTGACAAACAAATATCGTAGATGCCTTCATGTCATTAACGCTGTGACACTGAAATCTTCATTGTGACAAACATTTGTCGTAGATGCTATCATGTCAATAATGTAGTGACACTGGAAACTTCATTGTGACAGACAAATGTCGTAGATGCCAACATGACAATAATGTAGAGACACTGGAAACTTCATTGCAACAGAGAAATGTCGTAGACGTCATCATAACAATAATGTAGTGACATTGGAAACTTCATTGTGACAGAAAAAATGTCGTAGATGCCAAAGTGACAAAAACGTAGTGACACAGGAAACTTCATTGTGACAGACAAATGTCGTAGATGCCAACATGACAATAACGTATTGACATTGGAAACTTCATTCTGACAGACAATTGTCGTAGATGCCATCATGACAAAAATGTAGTGACACTGGTAACTTCATCGTGAAAGATAAATGTCGTAGATGCCATCTTGACTATAAGTTAGTGATACTGGAAACTTCATTGTGACAGTCAAATATCATTGATGCCATCATTACAATAATGTAGTGACACTGGTAACTTCTTGTGACAGACACATGTCGTAGATCCCAACATGACAATAACGTAGTGACACTGGAAACTTCATTGTGACAGACAAATGTCATAGATGACATCATGATATAACGTAGTGACACTGGTAACTTCATTGTGACAGACAAATGTCGTAGATGCCAACGTGACAATAATGTAGTGACACTGGAAAATTCATTGTGACAGACAAATGTCGTAGATGCCAACGTGACATAAACGTAGTGAAACTGCAAACTTCATTGTAACAGACAAATGTCGTAGAAGCCAACATGACAATAACATAGTGAGATTGGAAACTTCATTGTGACAGACACATGTCGTAGATGCCAGTAGTATAGGTGGCCGATAAGGCCCTCCATTTCTGCGTTTTTCTGCGTTAAATGCCCGGTTATTTTCCTATATAGAAAGTATACACGCAGGTGCGTTTTGGTAAGTGCCCTGTGTTTTTGTCTATATAGAAAGCATACACGCAGCAAGACGGATCGACCAACACACCGAGACCTCGGTGAGCATAGGTGACCTCGTGACGCGCACTGCCTCACGATATGCGTGTGCTTGTAAATAAATAGTGTGTTGTGATGATTTGAAAAGGAGGAAAGCAGGTGCTAGCTCTCGCTTGCTCATCAGTAATAGTTGTTCGCGCTCTCTCTTTCTCTCTCTCTCTCTCTCTCTCTGACATGTGAATTAACCAAGACAGGTACAATAAACAAATATGATGCTTTCTATATATTTTTCACAATAACAATGTTATTAATTCATCAGTGAACAGATATTTTATACTTGTACAGTAAAATTTAACATCTCTCTCTCTCGCTCTCCGTTCTCCTAAGCCCCTCCTAGTCTTTTCTCCTACCATGTCTCCCGCCCATCTCACTTTCCGTTTTGACCACACAAGCTCGAACGCGATGACTAATCACCCGATCGGGAACCCATGAATGTGGGATAAATAAAAACTAGTGGCGGGAATGCTCTCCACCATCCACTTTGTATCGGGTCTGTTGAGCATGGCAGTGTCTACGGGGTTATGTTCCTTTAGGAGAATCAACGAATCTGGTGAAATCCTCACGATTATTGACTAACTTTGGGAACTCGAGAACAGCTGAATTATTAAGGGATGCGTGGAAGAAGCGTAAATCTCCATCCTCTCTGTGACGGAGGATAAGATGGTGACCATAGTTAATTTTAAAACGAGTTGTTTGACTATCAAACACATCTCTTAAAAGAATAGACCAGTCTGTGATGAATGGACGATCAGGTGAGTGGAAGAAAGTGTATGTGGAAACTGTTCTATTGATACTAGCGTGAGTGTTTATGACTGACCAATTTTGTTGATATACATCCCGCACATCAGATGGTAGTGTTGCTAATGGATCAATGTGCTTTTTACCCTCTGTGGATTGTTCCTCATCTAACTCTCTCTTCTTCGATGATGAGGGGGCCAACTGTAACGAAGTTGAAGGAGCCACTAGTGAAGTGGTGTTGTAGCAGGTACCGACGGTGTTGTAGAAGCTGTAACTGGGGAAGTGGGTATGGTAGATGATACCGATGATGAAGGAGCTGTTGTAGAAACTGAATGTTTTCGTCTCATATGTCGGGTTAAAGAACCTCGAGTCGTATACGTGCGCTGACATGTGGTGCAAACATGACGGATAAGAGAAGCTGATATGGTAGACGGTACCGAGGGTGCAACTAGCGATGTAGACGATAACAATGATGAAGGAGCTGTGTAGAAACTAAGTGTTTTACTCTCCTATGGTTGGCTAAAGATCTTCGACTCTTATATGAACGTTGACAACTAGGACACGTATGACGGATAAGAGAAACTGTTACGGTAGCCGGTACCGATAGTGAAACTGGTGATGTAGACGGTACCAAGGGTGAAGTTGATTCCTTTGCTGAATGTTTTAATCTCCTATGGCTGGCTAAAGAACTTCGACTCGTATATGAACGTTGACAAATGTCACAAGCATGGCGTATAAGACGATGAGCGGCCCGTATATGCTGAACCATAGCTTGACGCCGTTTAAACTGCTTCGAACATAATGCACACTGATGTTCACCAGAAGATGTTTCGTTGTGAGAAAACATCTGTAGAAGATCAAATAGTCCTTTATCAATAATACTTAACATACCTAATTAAATACATTAATATTTAATACCAAGCACATCAGGACTAAAAATATCTACTTTCTAACCATTCAATAAGATAATAATATGAAAAAACGAAGGAATAATACACTCAACAAGGCTTAACATACGTACTTTATACATATTACCATTAATACAATCGAGTAGCCTTTATTGATAACCTACCACATCGTTATGAGATAAGAGAAAAACAGAAAATAAATTCAACTTACACTGTAAAATATTCCACTACAACACAGACCGCTAGACTGAACAGTACTATGAAAATAAACTTCCGTGAATCAATCGCGCTTATAACACGAAGTTTCACATGCGACTAGTTTAAATATAATCCGGTAAATAAAAGTTGGACGACACTATTCCACCTTCGACTAACATCTAGGTTAACCAATCAGAGAAGAGGATTTCTATCGGACACCCATCAACGAAATGACTGACCTTTAGATTAACCAATCAGAGAAGAGGATTTCTATTGGACACCCACCAACGAAATGACTGGGACTCTGGATTAACTAATCAGAGAAGAGGATTACTGTTATCGTGATAATTGACCTCATTTTCCACTTGAAGTGCTGTCGAGTCTGACGCATGGGTACTTTAAATCGATTCGACCCCTGATACAATCCACCTGTCGGGTCAATGATGGGGAAATAATACAGGTATGGGTTACTTGAACGCACTTTGACCCCTGATGCAATACCAGAGGAGTTGCATAAGGCCCAAAAATTACGCCAAATCGCAAACATTTTACTACCAGAACACACACAAAATTTAAACTCATAAGCGAAAAAGTCGACCTCAAAACCCTAAAAATCTACTTCCATACTGATACTAGTTAGACACATCGAACAGATTGTTACATCCAAAGTCCCGCCAAATCGCAAACATTTTACCCCCAGAACACAAAAATTTAGGCTCATACTCAAAAAGTCGACCTAAAAATCCCAAAAAGCTACTCACATAGTCGTAATAGTTAGACACAACGAATAGGAAGTTATATTCTAGGTCCATAATGTTAGACCAAATCACTAAGATTTTACCACAAGAACACACAAATTTAGGCTCATATTCAAAAAGTCGACCTAAAAATTTCAAAAAGCTACTCACATAGTCATAATTGTTAGACACATCGAACCGATCGTTATTTCTAAAACCCAAAAAGTTTGGTCAATTCGCCAATATTTTACCCACAGAACACAAAAAATGTAGGCTCATATTCAAAAAGTCGACCTAAAAATTTCAAAAAGCTACTCACATAGTCATAATTGTTAGACACATCGAACCGATCGTTATTTCTAAAACCCAAAAAGTTTGGTCAATTCGCCAATATTTTACCCACAGAACACAAAGAATGTAGGCTCATATTCAAAAAGTCGACCTAAAAATTGTAAAAAGCTACTCACATAGTCATAATTGTTAGACACAACGAATAGGAAGTTATATTCTAGGGCCATAATGTTAGACCAAATCACTAAGATTTTACCACAAGAACACACAAATTTAGGCTCATATTCAAAAAGTCGACCTAAAAATTTCAAAAAGCTACTCACATAGTCATAATTGTTAGACACATCGAATCGATCGTTATTTCTAAAACCCAAAAAGTTTGGTCACATCGCCAATATTTTACCCACAGAACACAAAAAAAATGTAGGCTCATATTCAAAAAGTCGACCTAAAAATTGTAAAAAGCTACTCACATAGTCATAATTGTTAGACGCAACGAGTAGAAAAATATATATTCAAAGTCCAAAAACGTTATTTTAGACATCCCCATACCAAAAATTTACTTAAAATATCACTTTTAGGAATTTACCCCCTTACTATTTTTTAGGGATACGCCCATAAAATCGGTAAAAAAATCGTAAATTTTCACTCTAGGCATACCCCAAACTTTATTTTAGACATCCCCATTGCAAAATTTACATTAAAAACCACTTTTAGGATTTTACCCTTATATCATTTTTGAGGGTTACGCCCATGGAATCGATAAATCGTAAATTTAGCACGTAGGCTTACCTAAAACTTTATTTTAGACATCCCACACAAAAAATTAACTTAAAATCACTTTTGAAATTGTTACCCCCTTACCATTTTTGAGGGTTACGCCCATGGAATCGATAAAAATCGTAATTTTAGCACGTAGGCTTACCTAAAACTTTGTTTTAGACATCCCCACACCAAAAATTAACTTAAAAATCACTTTTGAAATTGTTACCCCCTTACCATTTTTGAGGGTTACGCTCCTGAAATCGATAAAAATCGTAAATTTAGCACGTAGGCTTACTTAAAACTTTATTTTAGACCTCCCCATACCAAAAATTTACTTAAAAATCACTTTTGAAATTGTAACCCCCCTTAAATTTTTGAGGGTTACGCCCATGGAATCGATAAAAATTGCAATATAACCTCAAGGCATACCTCCCACATAATTTTTGACACCCCTACATATCAAACTCCAACAAAAAAAACAACAAAAAGCTAGTAGTGATAGTGGCTGTGAATATACCCTAACATACTACTTCTCGTGCGGTTTTGGTGCAGTTCGGTGCATGTTATTCCACTTTTGGGGTGGGTCACCTATGCTCACCGAGGTCTCGGTGTGTTGGTCGATCCGTCCTTGCTGCGTGTATACTTTCTTTATAGACAAAAACACAGGGCATTTAACAAACGCACCTCCGTGTATACTTTCTATATAGACAAAAAACGCAGGGCACTTAACAAAGCGCACCTGCGTGTATACTTTCTATATAGGAAAATAACCGGGCATTTAACGCAGAAAAACGAAGAAATGGGGGGCATTATCGGCCACCTATACTACTGATGCCATCATGACAATAATGTAGTGACACTGGAAACTTCATTGCAACAGATAAAAGTCGTAGATGCCATCTTGACAATAATGTAGTGACACTGGTATCTTCATTGTGACAGACAATTGTCGTAGAAGCCAACATGACAATAACGTAGTGACACTGGAAACTTCATTGTGACAGACAAATGTCGTAGATGACATCATGAGATAACGTAGTGACACTGGTAACTTCATTGTGACAGACAAATGTCGTAGATGCCAACGTGACAATAATGAAGTGACACTGGAAAATTCATTGTGACAGACAAATGTCGTAGATGCCAACGTGACATAAACGTAGTGACACTGGAAACTTCATTGTGACAGACAAATGTCGTACATGCCATCATGATAATAACGTAGTTACACTGGTAACTTCATTGTGACGAGCAAATGTCGTAGATGTTAGCATAACAATATTGTAGTGACACTGGAAACTTCATTGTGACAGACAAATGTCGTAGATGCCAACATAACAATAATGTAGTGACACTGGAACTTCATTGTGACAAAAATTTCGTAGATGCAAATATGATGATGATAATGTAGTGACACTGGAAACTTCATTGTAACCGACTAATGTCGTAGATGCCATTATGAGAATTTTATAGCGAAACTGGTAACTTCAATTTGACAGACAAATGTTGTAGATGCTAACGTGACAATAACGTAGTGACACTGGAAACTTCATTGTTACAGACAAATATCGTAGATGCCACCATGATAATAATTTAGTGACACTGGAAACTGCATTGTTATAGACAAATATCGTATATGCCAACATGACAAAAATGTAGTGACACTGGAAACTTCATTGCGACAGACAAATGTCGTAGATGCCATCATGACAATAATGTAGATACACTGGTAACTTCATTGTGACAGACACATGTCGTAGATACTAAAGTGACAATAAAGTAGTGACACTGGAAACTTCATTGTGACAGAAAAATGTCGTGATGCCAACATGACAATATGGTAATAACACTGGAAACTTCATTGTGACACATAAATGTCGTAGATGCTAACTTGACAATAATTTAGTGACACTGGAAACTTCATTGTGATAGACAAATGTCGTAGATGCATCAAGACAATAACGTTGTGATACTGGTAACTTCATTGTGACAGACAAATGTCGTAGATGCCAAAATGACAATAATGTGTGACACTCGAAACTTCATTGTGACAGACACATGTCGTATATGCTAACATGATAGTAATGTAGTGACACTGGAACTTCATTGTGGCAGACAAATGTCGTAGATTCCAACATGACAATAACGTGGTGACACTGGAAACTTCATTGTGAACGACAAATGTCGTAGATGCCATCATGACAATAATGTAGTGACACTGGAAACTTCATTGCAACAGATAAAAGTCGTAGATGCCATCTTGACAATAATGTAGTGACACTGGTATCTTCATTGTGACAAACAATTGTCGTAGAAGCCAACATGATAATAACGTAGTGATACTGATAACTTCATTGCGACAAACAATGTCGTAGATGCCATCATGTCAATAACGTAGTGACACTGGAACTTCATTGTGACAGACAAATGTCGTACATGCCATCATGATAATAACGTAGTTACACTGTAACTTCATTGTGACGAGCAAATGTCGTAGATGTTAGCATAACATATTGTAGTGACACTGGAAACTTCATTGTGACAGACAAAATGTCGTAGATGCCAACATAACAATAATGTAGTGACACTGGAAACTTCATTGTGACAAAAATTTCGTAGATGCAAATATGATGATAATAATGTAGTGACACTGGAAACTTCATTGTAACCGACTAATGTCGTAGATGCCATTATGAGAATTTTATAGCGAAACTGGTAACTTCAATTTGACAGACAAATGTTGTAGATGCTAACGTGACAATAACGTAGTGACACTGGAAACTTCATTGTGACAGACAATATCGTAGATGCCACATGATAATAATTTAGTGACACTGGAAACTGCATTGTTATAGACAAATATCGTATATGCCAACATGACAAAAATGTAGTGACACTGGAAACTTCATTGCGACAGACAAATGTCGTAGATGCCATCATGACAATAATGTAATACACTGGTAACTTCATTGTGACAGACACATGTCGTAGATACTAAAGTGACAATAAAGTAGTGACACTGGAACTTCATTGTGACAGACAAATGTCGGTGATGCCAACATGACAATATGGTAATAACACTGGAAACTTCATTGTGACACATAAATGTCGTAGATGCTAACTTGACAATAATTTAGTGACACTGGAAACTTCATTGTGATAGACAAATGTCGTAGATGCCATCAAGACAATAACGTTGTGATACTGGTAACTTCATTGTGACAGACAAATGTCGTAGATGCCAAAATGACAATAATGTTGGTGACACTCGAAACTTTCATTGTGACAGACACATGTCGTATATGCCAACATGATAGTAATGTAGTGACACTGGAAACTTCATTGTGGCAGACAATGTCGTAGATTCCAACATGACAATAACGTGGTGACACTGGAAACTTCATTGTGAACGACAAATGTCGTAGATGCCATCATGACAATAATGTAGTGACACTGGAAACTTCATTGCAACAGATAAAAGTCGTAGATGCCATCTTGACAATAATGTAGTGACACTGGTATCTTCATTGTGACAAACAATTGTCGTAGAAGCCAACATGATAATAACGTAGTGATACTGATAACTTCATTGCGACAAACAATGTCGTAGATGCCATCATGTCAATAATGTAGTGACACTGGAAACTTCATTGTGACAGACAAATGTCGTACATGCCATCATGATAATAACGTAGTTACACTGGTAACTTCATTGTGACGAGCAAATGTCGTAGATGTTAGCATAACAATATTGTAGTGACACTGGAAACTTCATTGTGACAGACAAAATGTCGTAGATGCCAACATAACAATAATGTAGTGACACTGGAACTTCACTGTGACAAAAAATTTCGTAGATGCAAATATGATGATAATAATGTAGTGACACTGGAACTTCATTGTAACCGACTAATGTCGTAGATGCCATTATGAGAATTTATAGCGAAACTGGTAACTTCAATTTGACAGACAAATGTTGTAGATGCTAACGTGACAATAACGTAGTGACACTGGAAACTTCATTGTGACAGACAATATCGTAGATGCCACCATGATAATAATTTAGTGACACTGGAAACTGCATTGTTATAGACAAATATCGTATATGCCAACATGACAAAAATGTAGTGACACTGGAAACTTCATTGCGACAGACAAATGTCGTAGATGCCATCATGACAATAATGTAGATACACTGGTAACTTCATTGTGACAGACACATGTCGTAGATACTAAAGTGACAATAAAGTAGTGACACTGGAAACTTCATTGTGACAGACAAATGTCGGTGATGCCAACATGACAATATGTAATAACACTGGAAACTTCATTGTCACACATAAATGTCGTAGATGCTAACTTGACAATAATTTAGTGACACTGGAAACTTCATTGTGATAGACAATGTCGTAGATGCCATCAAGACAATAACGTTGTGATACTGGTAACTTCATTGTGACAGACAAATGTCGTAGATGCCAAATGACAATAATGTTGTGACACTCGAAACTTCATTGTGACAGACAAATGTCGTAGATAACAACATGACAATACAGTAGTGCCACTGGTAACTTCATTTGACAGACAAATGTCGTAGATTCCAACATGACAATAACGTGGTGACACTGGAAACTTCATTGTGAACGACAAATGTCGTAGATGCCATCATGACAATAATTTAGTGACACTGGAAACTTCATTGCAACAGATAAAGTCGTAGATGCCATCTTGACAATAATGTAGTGACACTGGTATCTTCATTGTGACAAACAATTGTCGTAGAAGCCAACATGATAATAACGTAGTGATACTGATAACTTCATTGCGACAAACAAATGTCGTAGATGCCATCATGTCAATAACGTAGTGACACTGGAAACTTCATTGTGACAGACAAATGTCGTACATGCCATCATGATAATAACGTAGTTACACTGGTAACTTCATTGTGACGAGCAAATGTCGTAGATGTTAGCATAACAATATTGTAGTGACACTGGAAACTTCATTGTGACAGACAAAATGTCGTAGATGCAACATAACAATAATGTAGTGACACTGGAAACTTCATTTGACAAATTTCGTAGATGCAAATATGATGATAATAATGTAGTGACACTGGAAACTTCATTGTAACCGACTAATGTCGTAGATGCCTTATGAGAATTTTATAGCGAAACTGGTAACTTCAATTTGACAGACAAATGTTGTAGACGCTAACGTGACAATAACGTAGTGACACTGGAAACTTCATTGTGACAGACAAATATCGTAGATGCCACCATGATAATAATTTAGTGACACTGGAAACTGCATTGTTATAGACAATATCGTATATGCCAACATGACAAAAATGTAGTGACACTGGAAACTTCATTGCGACAGACAAAGTCGTAGATGCCATCATGACAATAAGTAGAGATACACTGGTAACTTCATTGTGACAGACACAATGTCGTAGATACTAAAGTGACAATAAAGTAGTGACACTGGAAACTTCATTGTGACAGACAAATGTCGTGATGCCAACATGACAATATGGTAATAACACTGGAAACTTCATTGTGACACATAAATGTCGTAGATGCTAACTTGACAATATTTAGTGACACTGAAACTTCATTGTGATAGACAAATGTCGTAGATGCCATCAGACAATAACGTTGTAATACTGGTAACTTCATTGTGACAGACAAATGTCGTAGATTGCCAAAATGACAATAATGTGGTGACACTCGAAACTTCATTGTGACAGACACATGTCGTATATGCCACATGATAGTAATGTAGTGACACTGGAAACTTCATTGTGGCAGACAAATGTCGTAGATAACAACATGACAATAACAGTAGTGCCACTGGTAACTTCATTTTGACAGACAAATGTCGTAGATTCCAACATGACAATAACGTTGTGACACTGGAAACTTCATTGTGACACAACAAATGTCGTAGATGCCAACATGACAATAATGTAGTGACACTGGAAACTTCATTGTGACAGACAAACGTCGTAGATGGCAACGTGACATAAACGTAATGAAACTGGAACTTCATTGTGACAGACAAATGTCGTACATGCCATCATGATAATACTTAGTGACCTGGACATTTCATTTTACAGACAAATGTCGTAGATGCCAACATAACAATAAAGTAAGTGACATTGGTAACTACATTGTGACAGATAAATGTCGTAGATGCCATCATGACAACAATGTAGTGACACTGGAAGCTTCATTGCAACAGATAAATGTAGTAGATGCCATATTGACAATAATGTAGTGACACTGGTAACTTCATTGTGACAGACAAATGTCGTAGATACCAACGTGACAATAATGTAGTGACACTGGAAAAATTCATTGTGACAGTCAAATGTCGTAGATGCCAACGTGACATAAACGTAGTGAAACTGGAAACTTCATTGTGACAGACAAATGACTTAGATTCCAACATGACAATAACATTGTGAGATTGGAAACTTCATTGTGACAAACAAATGTCGTAGATGCCATCATGTCAATAACGTAAGTGACACTATAAACTTCATTGTGACAGTCAATGTCGTAGATGCCAACATGATAATAACGTAGTTACACTGGTAACTTCATTGTGACGAGCAAATGTCGTAGATGTTAGCATAACAATAATGTAGTGACACTGAAACTTCATTGTGACAGACAAATGTCGTAGATGCAAATATGATAATAATGTAGTGACACTGGAAACTTCATTGTGACAGACTAATGTCGTAGATGCCATTATGAGAATTTTATAGTGAAACTGGTAACTTCAATTTGACAAACAATTGTCGTAGAAGCCAAAATGATAATAACGTAGTGATACTGATAACTTCATTGCGACAAACAAATGTCGTAGAAGTCAACATGACAATAACATAGTGAGATTGGAAACTTCATTGTGAACGACAAATGTCGTAGATGCCATCATGACAATATGTAGTGACACTGGAAACTTCATTGCAACAGATAAAAGTCGTAGATGCCATCTTGACAATAATGTATTGACACTGGTATCTTCATTGTGAACAACAATTGTCGTAGAAGCCAACATGATAATAATGTGGTGACACTGGAAATTTCATTGTGACAGACAAATGTCGTAGATTCCATCATGTCAATACGTAGTGACACTGGAAACTTCATTGTGACACATACATGTCGTAGATGCTAATTGACAATATTTAGTGACACTGGAAACTTCATTGTGATAGACAAATGTCGTAGATGCAATCAAGACAATAACGAACGTTGTTATACTGGTAACTCATTGTGACAGACAAATGTCGTAGATGCCAAAATGACAATAATGTGGTGACACTCGAAACTTCATTTTGACAGACACATGTCGTATATGCCAACATGATAGTAATGTAGTGACACTGGAAACTTCATTGTGGCAGACAAATGTCGTAGATAACAACATGACAATACAGTAGTGCCACTGGTAACTTCATTGTGACAGACAAAATGTCGTAGATTCCAACATGACAATACGTGGTACACTGGAAACTTCATTGTGACAGACAAATGTCGTAGATGCCAACATGACAATAATGTAGTGACACTGGAAACTTCATTGTGACAGACAAACGTCGTAGATGCCAACGTGACATAAACGTAATGAACTGGAAACTTCATTGTGACAGACAAATGTCGTACATGCCATTATGATAATAACTTAGTGACACTGGACATTTCATTTTACAGACAATGTCGTAGATGCCAACATGACAATAAAGTAGTGACATTGGAAACTACATTGTGACAGACAAATGTCGTAGATGCCATCATGACAACAATGTAGTGACACTGGAAACTTCATTGCAACAGATAAATGTCGTAGATGCCATCTTGACAATAATGTAGTGACACTGGTAACTTCATTGTGACAGACAATTGTCGTAGAAGTCAACATGATAATAACGTAGTGATACTGGTAACTTCATTGTGACAGACAAATGTCGTGGATGCCTTCATGTCATTACGTAGTGACACTGAAATCTTCATTGTGACAAACATTTGTCGTAGATGCTATCATGTCAATAATGTAGTGACACTGGAAACTTCATTGTGACAGACAAATGTCGTAGATGCCAACATGACAATAATCTAGTGACACTGGAAACTTCATTGAAACGATAAATGTCGTAGACGTCATCATGACAATAATGTAGTGACTTGGAAACTTCATTGTGACAGAAAAAATGTCGTAGATGCCAACGTGACAAAAACGTAGTGACACAGGAAACTTCATTGTGACAGACAAATGTCGTAGATGCCAACATGACAATAACGTATTGACATTGGAAACTTCATTCTGACGACAATTGTCGTAGATGCCATCATGGCAATAATGTAGTGACACTGTAACTTCATCGTGACAGATAAATGTCGTAGATGCCAACTTGACAATAGGTAGTGATACTGGGAACTTCATTGTGACATCAAATGTCATTGATGCCATCATTACAATAATGTAGTGACACTGGTAACTTCTTGTGACAGACACATGTCGTAGATGCCAACATAACAATAACGTAGTGACACTGGAAACTTCATTGTGACAAGCAGTTGTGGTAGATGCGATCATGACAATAATGTAGTGACATTGAAAACTTCATTGTGACAGACAAATGTCGTAGATGACATCATGATATACCGTAGTGACACTGGTAACTTCATTGTGGCAGACAAATGTCGTAGATACCAACGTGACAATAATTTAGTGACACTGGAAAATTCATTGTGACAGTCAAATGTCGTAGATGCCACGTGACATAAACGTAGTGAAACCGGAAACTTCATTGTGACAGACAAATGTCGTAGATTCCAACATGACAATAAAATAGTGAGATTGGAACTTTCATTGTGACAAACAATGTCGTAGATGCCATCAGTCAATAACGTAGTGACACTGTAAACTTCATTGTGACAGACAAATGTCGTACATGCCATCATGATAATAACGTAGTTACACTGTAACTTCATTGTGACGAGCAAATGTCGTAGATGTTAGCATAACAATATTGTAGTGACACTTGAAACTTCATTGTGACAGACAAATGTCGTAGATGCAAATATTATAATATGTAGTGACACTGGAAACTTCATTGTGACAGACTAATGTCGTAGATCCATTATGAGAATTTATAGTGAAACTGGTAACTTCAATTGGACTGACAAATGTTGTAGATGCCAACATGACAATAATGTAGTGACACTGGAAACTTCATTGTGACAGAAAAATGTCGTAGATGCAATATATGATAATAATGTAGTGACACTGGAAACTTGATTGTGACAGACTAAATGTCGTAGATGGCATATGAGAATTTTATAGTGAAACTGGTAACTTTCAATTTGACAGACAAATGTTGTAGATGCTAACGTGATAATAACGTAGTGACACTGGAAACTTCATTGGACAGACAAATCTCGTTGATGCTAACGTGACAATGACGTAGTGACACTGGAAACTTCATTGAGACAGACAAATGTCGTAGATGCCATCATGACAATAATGTAGTGGCACTGGAAACTTCTTGTGACAGACAAATGTCGTAGATACCAACATTACAATACAGTAATGCCACTGTAACTTCATTGTGACAAACAAATGTCGTAGATGCCAACATGACAATAATGGGGTGACACTGGAATTTCATTGTGACAGACAAATATCGTAGATGCCACATGACAATAATGTAGTGACACTGGAAACTTCATTGTGACAGACAAACGTCGTAGATGCCAACGTGACATAAACGTAGTGAAACTGAAACTTCATTGTGACAGACAAATGTCGTAGATTCCATCATGTCAATAACGTAGTGACACTGGAAACTTCATTGTGACAAACATTTGTCGTAGATGCTATCATGTCATAACGTAGTGACACTGGAAACTTCATTGTGACAGACAAATGTTAGATGCCATCATGACAAAATTGTAGTAACACTGGTAACTTCATTGTGACAGGCAAATGTTGTAGATGCCATCATGACAAATTGTAGTAACACTGGGAACTTCATTGTGACAGACAAATGTTGTAGATGCCATCATGACAAATTGTAGTAACACTGGTAACTTCATTGTGACAGACAAATGTTGTAGATGCCATCATGACAAAAATGTAGTAACACTGGTAACTTCATTGTGACAGACAAATTTCGTAGAAGGTACCAGAACGAGATCTACAAAGACATTGACATCTTCATTATGACGAACTGCCTAACAGAACTTGTTATCATTCCCGTTTTTTTGGTCACAGACAAATACATCCCAGAATCCTAGTAGATCAATAACATAGTAATTCACTTCTAGGTGACCTCGCTGCCTAGTTGGGAAACCACCCGACGGGGCTACCGACGTTCTGACAACCGGTGTTCGATTCGCACTGGAAACAGTGTGAATTGTACTCGTGGTTGGGACAAAAAATACACCGCGGGTCGAGTCAGCGGCTGGCAGAAAAGGTATCAGGGCAGTACTCTTTTTATGTGGAAAAAACATGTCTCAACCGCAACGAATCCCGAACGTACACGTTGGCAGGCGAGTGCACTACCACAAAGCCACATGGCTATCATAAGAGTGGTACTTCTTTTTAATCTTTCGCTTAACAAGTACTTGTAATTTTTACATTGTAGTCCAAAGATTGTGTATAGCATTATCACCACTAACGAATGATTCCTGCGTGTCAATATGTTCATGTCACTGTGTCAATGTGTGCAGATAACGTGTGTGATTGTAATGTAATAATACACAGCGAATGTGTGTGACGTAGCCTCGAACATGATAATACATTATTGCAACACTGATAGTGAAGTTGTCCCGAAACTCTAAAGAGGGGAGGGTGTGTGTGTGTGTGTGTGTGGAGGTGGGGGGGGAACCTGAATGCTGATACTGTATTGTTTCGTTGACAAATCTGCTGCTATATCTTACTATATGTAAAACGGAGCAAACATGAAAGAAAAAAATATGTAAAATCATTTGTGTTGCAATTAATACTAATGTGAATATAATTTCACTGAAATGGTTTTTGATGCAATAGCTGCAGATTCATTAATGTCACTATGATAAGATACAGCAAATTATTCAGTGTGCACCATGTGACGGTCGGAAAAAGATTTTTCTGGTTCAATAATGTGTAAATTACAACAAAGAAAAATGTGTTGAAGATCTAAAGAAATGTGGACATTAACACCATAATTCCAGTATGTCACCACGTGGAGTGAGGGGACTCTCTTTTATTTCTATTTAATTGTGCAACTTCACTATAGGAAAAATAACACAAGAAAATAAATGTAGCAATTATAGCATGCTCGGTCACGAAGACACGTTGACAATTTACGGCTCGCGAGCCAGAACCAGCCCGTCAAGCATTTTTGACCAGCCTGCGAAAATGATTAAAACTACTCCACACTTCTGTCGCTCTGCTGAAAGAACAAGAATTGAAAAGTAACGCACATAAGCTCAAAGTTAACAATAAAATAATGATTCCTCTAACGGAGTACCCAAAAGAAAGCTATTTTGTCCACATTTGTGCAAGCTGAACACTTGTCCTAAGCAAACTGAGACGGTCTGCGTCTTTGATAATGAGACTCTTAGACGACAGTATCTTTTCTTTTGCTGACGATTCTGCGATATCAAAATGTGATGTAACTTTGTACTTAATATCGGAATGGGTAAAGATCGTGGTGAGAGTGTCCATTTAAAATAAAGAAGGCATCCAAAGTTAGGTGATGTACACATATTCGTCAGCAGTCTTTGACATTTTCACTGATTCTGTTAGATCAAAATTATAATGTAACTTCGTCTCTTTGTCTATATGGGTAATACACTACCCATAGAAACTTGGAGCATTAGATCAGCATTCCAACTTGGTAAACTAGAAAACATCAGCCAAGAAATGAAGAGAATTAAATTGAATATCTTGGGACTATGTGAAATGAGATGGAAAGGAGCAGATTATTACAAAGACAGCGGAAATGTAATTTACTATGTGGGGACCACACACGAAAGAGGTGTAGGCATCATGTTAGATAGAGAAAGAAGCAAAACAGTGACAGGATTTTGGCCAGTATCAGAGAGAATTCTGCTAGTAAAATTGAGAGGTAGACCAATGGATATCAACATAATTCAAGCTTATGCACCAACAAGTAACAGCAAAGAAGAAGACTTTGACACTTTTTACAACGAGCTTGAGATGATCATGGAACGTGTAAATCCCAAGAAATAACTTATATTAGGGGATTTCAATGCAAGGTAGGAACAGCAAGAGTGCAAAAGTGACTGGGGACATGGCCTTGGAGAGACAAATGACAGAGGGTTATAGAATGATCTTCTTCTTCTTTCCTTCCTCATCTGCATTTCAGCGTCGGGGGAGATATAATTTGCGGTCTTTTGCTCTTCTGTTCGCCTCTGCTGCTGTTATGTTTCATAGTGCTTCTAATATTCCATCGACCCATCTTTTTCGTGGTCGACCCTTGAGTCTGGTGTTCTCACAACGTTTGTTGAAGGCTCGTTGTGTAGTGTTTTGTTCTTTCTGCCTTGTCACGTGGCCAAACCCTTTTATCTGTTGTTTCCTTATATATTCTATGGCGGGGGCTATTCCTAGCTTTTTTCTCAGTTCTTCATTTCTGATCTTATCTCTGAGACTGTTTCCTGTCATTCGTCTAACACATTTCATCTCTGTAGATGTTTTTTTCTTATTGTTCTTGCATCTAGGGTCCAGGTCTGGCATTGGTAGCACAACGTTGGGATGAAGATTGTATTGTATAGTGCTCATTTTGCCTCCAGAGTTATTTCCTTGTTGGACAATAGTGGTGATAACTGTCCGATGATTTGACAAGCTTTGCTGCATCTTGATTCTATCTCTGCTGCTTGAGAATTATCGTTTGTCATTAACTTCCTAGGTATTTGAATTCCTCTACTTGTTTTAGTTGTCTGCCTTCTATAGTTATGTTGATGTTCTGTTTATTTTTGGCGACATTCATGACTTCTGTTTTGTTGATGTTGATTTTCATGTTGTATTTTGTGCCGGAGATGTTGAGTTTGTTTAAGTGTTCTTGTAGGTCTTCTATTGTTTCATGTATTAGTGCCTGATCGTCTGCAATAGAAGCTCGTTGATCTCCTCTGTCTCTGATGGGTTGGCTAACTTGCATATATGGTCCATGTATGTTATAAACAGTAGGGGATAGTACGCACCCCTGTCTTACGCCTGATCTAACTTCGAAGTGGTCTGTGTAGCCTGCTGCTGTTCTGACCCTGCAGCTGCTGTTGATGTAGAGACTTTTAATAAGGTTGGTTAGATGTTTGGCTTACTCCGTATGTTGTTAGTATCTCCCACAGTTTTTCTCAGTTTACTCTGTCGAATGCTTTTTCCTGGTCAATGAGGCTATGTATAAGTTTTGATTGTGTTCTGTCGTTTTTTTTTTCTGCAAGCTGTTTTAGTGTGAATAGTGCGTCAGTACATCCTCTGTTTTTTTTCGGAACCCCATTTGAGAATCGCTTAACTGTAGTTCTATTATTGGTCTCAGCCTTTTTTCCAAGATTTTGGCGTATAGCTTTCCTACATGGCTGAGAAGAGATATACCTCTATATTGATTGCAGTCTCTTTTGCTACCTTTTTTTCCATATTGGTATGATGATTGCCTGTTGCCAGTCTTCTGGGGCTTGTTGTTGGTGCCATGCTGCATTAAATATTCTGTGCAGCCATTGCTTCCTGTTTCTCCTGCTGCTGCTATTATTTCTATTGGTATGTTATCTATCCCCGGTGCTTTATTTCTTGGTGCATATTTGATTACTTCTTCGATTTCCTCTTTCATGATGTTGGGTTCAGTATTTGTGAGTTCTGGCGTGGTTTTTGTTGTCTTATTGGTAGTTGGTATGTTTAACAGGTCTTCAAAATATTCTTTCCATCTCTGTTGCATACATTGGTTATTTGATATTGGCTGTCCGTCCTTGTCATTTATCAGCTCAGTAGGATCATGGTTTTCTTTTCTCGTTCTTGTGGCTTTTACTGCTTTGTAGAAATTTCATGTGGCTGTCTTGAAGTCCCTGCTCATGTTTTGTCCGAATTCTGTCCAATTCTTTTGCTTAGCTTCTTTGATCAACATTTTAACTCTTTTTCGAACTGAGGCATATTTTTCATGGTTCTTGTTCTCCCTCCAATTTTTTAAACAGTTTCTTCTTTTCTTTGATTGCTTCTCTGATTGTTTCGTTCCACTACGGGGTACTCTTTTTCCCTTCTCTTGTTCTTAGTTTCGTTCCACAAACTGTTTTAGAGATGTTGGTTACTGTTTCTTTAAATTGTTTCCACTCTTTTTCTACTGTGCATACTTCGTTAGGGAGTTTCTTGAATTCCTCTGTTAGTTTTTCTTCTAGGGTTTTCCTTGTTTCTTGATATTTTAATTGTTTTATTTTATTGTCTGTTCTTTTCGCTTCTTTTGTTTGTTTTCGTATGTTCTCTTTGTTTTTGGCTGTCTTAGTGTGATCATAACCATCTTGTGATCTGTGTCGTCTGTAAAATTTGGGATTGCTCTGCTGTCGGTTACTCTTTTCTTGTTCTGTTTTCTTGTTACTATAAAATCTATCTGGCTTCTGCATGTTGTGTCATTCTATTTGTAACCAGGTGTATACTTGCGACTCTCTGTGTTTGAAGAATGTGTTGGTGATAAATAAATCATTTTGATTGCATAGATCCAGCAGTCTGCTTCCATTTTCGTTTATTTCAGCCGTTTTATCGCCAAAGGGTCCTAAGATAACACTGTTCTCACTGTTGCGTTTCCCAAGCCTTCCATTAAATCTCCCATCACTAACATGTCGTCGCTTTCGTCAATCTTGTTAATTATTTCATTCAATGTGTCGTAGAATTCTTCGCTGTCTCTTTCATTGTTGTTGCATGGGGCATAGATTTCAATGTAATTTGTTTTTTCGATCGTCTTCTAGTAGTATAATTGTGATAATTCTTTCTGAATGGTATTTTATTTCTATAATGTTCTTTGCGTGTTCTGGGTCGATGATAAAACCTACTCCATGTGTTGCTCTTTCTGTGTTGTCGACTCCTGATAATATTTTCGCGTAGTTCATGCAGATAAGCGAAGGAAGGATGGTTAAAGTAGAAATGTGGAGAAATGGAAAAAACAACAAAAGAAAGACTCACAATTTATGCACAATCAGTTAAATGAATTAACAGGAAAAAAGAAGTCAAAGTTTCAGGATGTGTGAAATCAAAGGAAGGAAATATAATAATGGGACAGGAGAAGACAATGGAAAGATGGCCAGAATTTATCAGTCAACACTATGATGTTGAAAGACCAGAGCTAAACAATTCAAACAAAGACACAGGACCACCAATAATGCAGAGTGAAGTGGAGTACGCAATTCAACACATGAAAAGAGGCAAAGCTCCAGGTCCCGACAATATAACAATGGAAGAAATAAATGCATTAGGAGAGCTAGGAGTACAAGCCATAACAAAACTACCCAATGACATATATAACACTGGACACATACCCGAAGGTCTACTAAAATCTATCTTTGTAGTCTTACCGAAGAAGTCAGGCGCCACTGATTGTGAAGACCATCGCACTATTAGTCTCATGAGCCATATGACGAAAATATTACTAACAATCATCATGAGACGTGTATGGAACAAAATAAAACCAGTAATAAGTGAGGAACAATGTGGATTTGTGGAAGGAAAGGGCACCAATAATGCAATGTACATCGTGAGAATATTGATAGAAAGAGCTATAGAGGTAAAGAAAGATTTATATATGTGCTTTATAGACTACACGAAAGCCTTTGACAAAGTAAAGCATGTGGAAATAATCAATATGCTGGAGAAATTAAACATTGATGACAAGTATCTGCGAATCATAAAAAAACAGGTACTGGCAACAAACAGCAGCTATACAAATTAGCAACCAAACAGGACAATTTCAATATATAAAACAAGGAGTCGGACAAGGCTGTGTTCTGTCGCCGGATTTGTTTTCACTTTACAGCGAATATATTATGAGATCAATAGTAGACAAAAAAGGAATTGAAGTCAACGGTCACAACATAAATAATTTGCGATATGCGGATGACAGTCTTAATAACAGAGACAGAATGAACTACAAGAAATGATAGACATAATAGTAAAAGAAAGCAACAAAATAGGTCTCAGTCTGAAAAGTAAGAAAACAGAAGTAACGGTCATATCGCAGAAACAATCATCACCAGCATGCAGCATAAAAATAAACAGGACACATTTGAAACAAGTGCAACGTGTCAAATACTTGGGCACAATAATAACATCAGATGGGAGATGCACCACAGAAATAAAAAGCAGAATAGCTCAGGCCAAAATAGCATTTCAGAAATTGAAAAGTATCTTGTGCCACAAATCTATGTCAACAGAAGTGAGAAAGAGAGTTCATCAGTGCAATATAGAACCAATTCTGACCCATGGAAGCGAATCATGGACGGTAGACAAACAAATGAAAGACGATTAGAGGCCACAGAGATGGGTTTCTCAGAAGAATGTTGAAAGTTCCCTGGACAGCTAAAAAGACCAATGAAGAAATTCTCAGAGGCCAAAACAAAAGGGAACTCATAAGAAACATCAGAAAGAAAGAATCTACATTTTTCGGGCACATCATGAGAAGAGGAAAGTTGGAATACTTGGTTACAACTGTCAAAATAAAAGAAAGAGAGATCGCGGACGACAAAGAGAGAAAATAATGGATAGCTTGGTGTCATGGCATGGAAAACAGTCAACAACTGAACTGACACGATACACTGTAGATAGAAAATTGTGGAAGGACATGATCGCCTTCGCCAATCGGTATGGCACATGGTGATGATGATGATGATATGGGTAAGGGAGTAAATCATGGCTATGGGGGTGGACAGTACACGTACATTTTAGAAAGGAAAACCTTGATAGTTAGTAAACACTTGTCATCACTTACAGATAAAGACATGTGTACTTTCCGGGAAAAATGGTCTTCGTTTCAATTCTTTGTTCTGTAATCGCGACAATCTAGCGGTTTCAATCTGTTGCAACACACAACCTGTATTAAGTATGTAGGCTCCCCACTTAGTATTTATATTTTATTATTTCTTTCTTTCTTTCTTTCTTTCTTTCTTTCTTTCTTTCTTCTTTTTCTTTCTTTCTTTCTTCCTTCCTTCCTTCCTTCCACCCTTCACTTGCTTTTTCTCATTCAACTCTCCTCCCTGTTTAACATTTTGCAGCAATAATATTATTTCTACATTTCAGTAGCTTGTGACTGCAACTTAGGTAATTTATATAAAGTCTTCAATAATAACTGACAGTATCGGGTACTCGATATCCTCATATCTTTCAGGTATGACACAATGTAAGAAAGGCAACCCATCCCTGGTATAAGGCATTCTTTGACTAACGTCATTAACTGATGTGCAGTTTGTTACATCAGTACAAGAAAGCTATTAATTAATTACTATTTACTATTTACTTTACATCACAAAAATGCATAACACAATGATAAACTAATAGCATAAAACTTGACTAGGTGTATTTCAAAGTCAGTTTTTGTGACAGTCTTATCTAATCACCGATCACGTGACAGCAAATTTGATAGTCACGCCCATAAACCCTCTTCCTTTAATTCACGTGATTCGTATAATAAGAAGTCTGCATTGTGTACACAACATCACTTCTGTTATGGTATCGTAGCTCTAAGTGTAGGCTTGTTCTCCATCTTGTGTTATTTATCGAAGTTTGTGGACAAGTTAGAAGCGATCGATTCTTTGAAGCAACACTTTATCAAAGTAATGCCAAGACTCCAAAAATTTTGGAAACGTGGTAAAGTAAGTATTCGTTAGTAGCTCCCCCGAGCTGTTTATCTGTGAAAAAGTGACGATTCTTGCAATCTATCGTCGTATATACTTGAGAGTGATCGTTACTTATGCTACTCATCAGTCAGTGTCCACGAAAATGCAAGCTGTCAATGATTTCTATTTAAGTGCAAAAAATATACATATAAACGCAACTTTGTATGTGATAACTTTAATTTATAGTAATTTTTTTCCACAAAGGCTTTGGGCCGAGAGGTCTAATAATGATTAATTGTGTTGTCCTCAATTAGTAAAGCTGTCACATACTTATGTTCTTTTTTTATGTCTTTCCTATGTTTCTCCTACAGCTTTAGCTCCCTTATACGGTGTCACATATTTGTGTCTATTTCTGTTGAGCTGGTTCGGATATGGCTAATGGGTTCAAACGACCCCTGAAATGTATTCTGCAGTGAGGGCATTAATCTATGTTGACTTCTTGAGGAGGATGATTCTGTGTTTAAATTTGATTTGCTAAGTGATCAGTTCTTGATGGGGTCACTTATAACTTCTCTCTCTCTCTCTCTCTCTCTCTCTCTCTCTCTCTCTCTCTCTCTCTCTCTCATGGATTGCTGTAAAGTCAGGATTCTTATTTCGTCATGCTCAGCAATCAGTAATAATGATACCCCATACATCAGGTCTGATACTACAATAGGTTAGTCAAATCTCTAATGCATTCTTGAATCTTTTGTCCGCACAATTTTTGTAGCTGCATGTCGGCTGTAGAAACTATTCTAACAGTCAAAGTCCAGAAGTCATTCTCCAATTTTCTTGTAGATGTTTCCATTTAAGTTTAAACATGTAGTCAATGGATGTCTTTTTTTGTTTACTCATTTTTGTGTGTATTTCTTTTCACGAGGGAGTCGCGATAGCTCAGTGGTTAGTGAACTGGACTACAAAGGACAAGGGGTAGGGTTCGTTCCCAACCGACGGTTTCCGGGTTCACCCAACCTTAAATGGGGTACGGATTTTTCTCTGGGAAAGTAAAGCAGCACGGGCGTAATACAGACCACATTAACCCAAAAATCATGTGCTGAAGGTCTGTAAAATTTATGGTCACTAACACCATATTTCCTATACGCCACTAGGTGTGACAGGGGCTCTTTACTTTTTTTGCTTTTATATCTTCTCACGTGCTCTTTCCTCTTTCAGTACGGAAGGTTTTTATCAATTCAGCGATAGAGATTTCAGAGACAAAATTGTTCTTGTTTTATTATATTAATCAACATGTTTATATTTATCTAATACTTGTTATATTATATATGAATTTTTAGATAATTAAACAAGGAATTAGATTTCACCAATACCAAAATGATACTAGACATGTAAATAGGATATAGTTTGCTGAACATTTTTAACTAATCGAATTGAGAGTGACGCACTGTGCGGCGCAACGTACGCGACCGAAATTGACATGGCGCATGGTGCGGGGAAACGTACGAAAAGAGTTAAACATATAGCATACATATTGTTTATAGTCAACTTATTAAATGAATGCAGGGTTCTGCTGCCTTTTTACACTGTGCTTCATCTCTGAAACTCTTTGACTACATTTTTAAACATATATAGGCTCTAGGTTTGTCTGTGCAGCGTTGTTCCATAGAAACAGTTGTAGGCAAAAGAGCCATTGTTAAGTCAAACACTGCCACCTTCTATAAATATGCCAATCAGATGATATTTCCAATGTCTTCAACACCGTCCTGTGTACCTTCTATAAATATGTCAATCAAATGATAGTTCCAGTGCCTTCTACATCGTCCTGTGTACCTTCTATAAATATGTCAATCAAATGATAGTTCCAGTGTCTTCTACACCGTCATCTGTACCTTCTATAAATATGTCAATCAAATGATAGTTCCAGTGCCTTCTACACCGTCCTGTGTACCTTCTATAAATATGCCAATCAGATGATATTTCCAATGTATTCTACACCGTCCTGTGTACCTTCTATAAATATGTCAATCAAATGATAGTTCCAGTGCCTTCTACATCGTCCTCTGTACCTTCTATAAATATGTCAATCAAATGATAGTTCCAGTGCCTTCTACATCGTCCTGTGTACCTTCTATAAATATGTCAATCAAATGATAGTTCGTGTGCCTTCTACATCGTCCTGTGTACCTTCTATAAATATGCCAATAAAATGATAGTTCCAGTGCCTTCTACATCGTCCTGTGTACCTTCTATAAATATGTCAATAAAATGATAGTTCCAGTGCCTTCTACATCGTCCTGTGTACCTTCTATAAATATGTCAATACAATGATAATTCCAGTGCCTTCTACACCGTCCTGTGTACCTTCTACAAAAATGTCAATCAAATGATAGTTCCAATGCCTTCTACATCGTCCTGTGTACCTTCTATAAATATGTCAATAAAATGATAGTTCCAGTACTTTCTACATCGTCCTGTGTACCTTCTATAAATATGTCAATCAAATGATAGTTCCAGTGCCTTCATCATCGTCCTGTGTACCTTCTATAATTTGCCAATCAGATGATAGTTCCAATGTCTTCTAACCCGTCCTGTGTACCTTTTATAAATATGTCAATCAAATGATAGTTCTAATGTCTTCTTCACCGTCCCCTGTACCTTCTATAAATATGTCAATCAAATGATAGTTCTAATGTCTTCTACACCGTCCTGTGTACCTTCTATAAATATGCCAATCAGATGATAGTTCTAATGTCTTCTACACCGTCCTGTGTACCTTCTATAAATATGCCAATCAGATGATAGTTCTAATGTCTTCTACACCGTCCTGTGTACCTTCTATAAATATGCCAATCAGATGATAGTTCTAATGTCTTCTACACCGTCCTGTGTACCTTCTATAAATATGCCAATCAGATGATAGTTCTAATGTCTTCTACACCGTCCTGTGTACCTTTTATAAATATGTCAATCAAATGATAGTTCCAATGTCTTCTAACCCGTCCTGTGTACCTTCTATAAATATGCCAATCAGATGATAGTTCTAATGTCTTCTACACCGTCCTGTGTACCTTCTATAAATATGCCAATCAGATGATAGTTCTAATGTCTTCTACACCGTCCTGTGTACCTTTTATAAATATGCCAATCAGATAATAGTTCTAATGTCTTCTACACCGTCCTGTGTACCTTTTATAAATATGTCAATCAAATGATAGTTCTAATGTCTTCTACACCGTCCTGTGTACCTTCTATAAATATGCCAATCAGATGATAGTTCTAATGTCTTCTACACCGTCCTGTGTACCTTCTATAAATATGCCAATCAGATGATAGTTCTAATGTCTTCTACACCGTCCTGTGTACCTTCTATAAATATGCCAATCAGATGATAGTTCTAATGTCTTCTACACCGTCCTGTGTACCTTTTATAAATATGCCAATCAGATAATAGTTCTAATGTCTTCTACACCGTCCTGTGTACCTTTTATAAATATGTCAATCAAATGATAGTTCTAATGTCTTCTACACCGTCCTGTGTACCTTCTATAAATATGCCAATCAGATGATAGTTCTAATGTCTTCTACACCGTCCTGTGTACCTTCTATAAATATGCCAATCAGATGATAGTTCTAATGTCTTCTACACCGTCCTGTGTACCTTCTATAAATATGCCAATCAGATGATAGTTCTAATGTCTTCTACACCGTCCTGTGTACCTTTTATAAATATGCCAATCAGATAATAGTTCTAATGTCTTCTACACCGTCCTGTGTACCTTTTATAAATATGTCAATCAAATGATAGTTCTAATGTCTTCTACACCGTCCTGTGTACCTTCTATAAATATGCCAATCAGATGATAGTTCTAATGTCTTCTACACCGTCCTGTGTACCTTCTATAAATATGCCAATCAGATGATAGTTCCAATGTCTTCTACACCGTCCTGTGTACCTTCCTTTTCCTTCCCTTACCTTCTATAAATATGTCAATCAAATGATAGTTCCAGTGCCTTCTAACCCGTCCTGTGTACATTATATATATATATATATATATATATATATATATATATATATATATATATATATATAAATAATGTCAATCAAATGATAGTTCCAATGCCTTTACATCGTCCTAGGTGATATCGAAATTTATAATCCCTCTTAGATGTATTCGTGTGTACTTTGTAGTCATATAGTTTTGTTCATATCTTATGTTCTTGATTTCATCGCCTCAATGATAAACTTTAACTTGTCAGTTGATTCTATATCCTGGCTGCTTGCTTAATCTTTTATCTTGAGCTTGTAGCACAAACTTTAACTCGGAATCTTTCTAACACTTTATGTGTGCCGTTTTGTTATGGGGGAGGGAAGAAGTTGAGAGGAATTCCTCAAATTTATTTCCTGCTACTGTATTAAAGGGAACCAATACTGTTTTAGTTGCTTTTCCTTTAAAATTATTTGTTGCTTCTTGTTTGTTTTGTGTTGTTCACTTTATTGTACAATGTAATGTTCTTGAATATTTGCTATCGTTAGTCCGATATTACTTAATTGATACAAAGCCTTCATCAATATTGTAAAGAGTATAATAAACGTGTAATCATGCCTATGAAAGATACATTGGATTAAATAGAATGAATTCAATACTAATGTTAAAATAAGAGATATGGTAATGCAACCATTGATATTTTTTTCTCTTATTTTCGCTGTTGCTGTCAATAAGAGTGGTCATCCTAGATGGAGTAGTGTTGATCTGTGCCTCATCGTTTGTTGTCGTTGTTCTCGTTCTTTGACGAAGACCGCGTGTAGGTCGGAACGTCAGTATTTTGTTGTGTTCCTTTTCTGTAAAGCTGTCACCATACCTTGTATGAGTGTATATTACACCCCACTGCTGGCTCCTTGCTGCCAGCTTTACCACAGCAATGCGTTTGTTTGCCCGTTCCCAACAATTTATCTCGTCTACTATTTAAAAAAAATATGGACACGTGTCGTGCATGTGTTTAAATGAAACTACCAGAGAATTACTAAGCTGCTCTCTAATTGAAAACATCAGGTCAGAGGAACAGAGGACGACATCGAGAAACACTGAAAAAAACTTTAACAAAAGAGGCAAGGTTGGCAGGCATAGACTCGTTCTCTATAACTGAACAGCTCGCCCAGAAAAAAACATTTGGCGAGAGATCCTACGAGCCCTATGGGCTGTCTCACGTCACTGGAGGAATCAAGAACGAACTTGTATGTTGATGCTATGTAAACTCTTATATATAATTTAGATTTGAAGTCATTTCTAGTAAATCTTGTCTGCTTGATGTATGACAATGTGTAATATGCATCTTCATCTTTATTTTTATACCAGCTTCTTACAATTCAAAGCCGTGGACGTCTGCGATCAACAAATACTTTTGGTCATTTGTAAACTGTTATTGATATGTAGTAAGAGTGTGGGCATCATAACACTGCATGTGTGTGTGTCTGTGCGTATGTGTTTTATATCCGACTCTTATGTGAAATGGTTTGATTTATATCACATGGTCAACGATTCCGTGGTAAATGGAACGGAATGTCTGGACCTGTCTTAAACGGGCTATCCAACTGAAGTTCAAGACAATGAGGCGATCCAGAGAATGTACTGACAGGATCATAATGATGACTCAGGGGGCCTCGGTAGCCGAGTTGGGAAAACCGCTCGACCGGGCAACCGACGTTCGGACAACTTGTGTTCGATTCCCGCTGGGAGCAGTGTGAGTTGTACTCGTGGTTGGAAAAAAAATACCTCCACGGTCTACCCAGCCGTTGGCAGAATTGAGTACCAGGTTACTACTCTGGGAAGGTGAGGAATGTCGCCTCGCATCGTGAGTTTATATGCTTGAAGCGACACTATCCAGAAGTCTCCGAAAAATTCTGAATAGGCGGCCGAGCACATATGGGAGAAAACTGGCGTGCTAAGACGCCGATTCAAGTCTCGTACTTGACATTTACCTTTAATGATCACTCTCACTGACTACCAAAATAAAATAGTGCACGACACGATGGTTAATGCAACATAGGAAGATCTACGTGTTTGGCTAGAAAAAATGTGACCAGATGTTCAGAATAACATTAGCGTGATGAATACAGAAAATTCCACATCGGCGTTTACGTACTATAAGTTTGACTTGAGTAAGATCATTGTTTTTTTGGGGAAGTTTTTCTCCTTAATTTTGTTTCGAAATAGCGCTTGTAATTTTTATAATTATATATGTTTATGTTACATTATGCAAATCTGTGTTAGATCTCTAGTCGTCAACCTGCAAGTGCCACAGAAACATTTATTCGTGGTTCCTATCATAAAAGCTTTCTCATATAATTCTCTCGTTTTATTAATCCATCTGAAATAATCATGCACAATGTTGCTGCTTAACATTGATAAATAAGGAACTACACCGTTTATCATGTCTTGTTCTCTTGCTGCTATCCTCGTATCAGCTTCTTACCTACTATAGTAGCAGAGAATTAAAATGTAGTTTATCATGTCTTGTTCTCTTGCTGCTATCCTCGTATCAGCTTCTTACCTACTATAGCAGCAGAGAATTAAAATGTAGTTTATCATGTCTTGTTCTCTTGCTGCTATCCTCGTATCAGCTTCTTACCTACTATAGTAGCAGAGAATTAAAATGTAGTTTATCATGTCTTGTTCTCTTGCTGCTATCCTCGTATCAGCTTCTTACCTACTATAGCAGCAGAGAATTAAAATGTAGTTTATCATGTCTTGTTCTCTTGCTGCTATCCTCGTATCAGCTTCTTACCTACTATAGTAGCAGAGAATTAAAATGTAGTTTATCATGTCTTGTTCTCTTGCTGCTATCCTCGTATCAACTTCTTACCTACTATAGCAGCAGAGAATTAAAATGTCGTTTATCATGTCTTGTTCTCTTGCTGCTATCCTCGTATCAGATTCTTACCTACTATAGCAGCAGAGAATTAAAATGTATGTATCATGTCTTGTTCTCTTGCTGCTATCCTCGTATCAGATTCTTACCTACTATAGCAGCAGAGAATTAAAATGTATGTATCATGTCTTGTTCTCTTGCTGCTATCCTCGTATCAGATTCTTACCTACTATAGCAGCAGAGAATTAAAATGTATGTATCATGTCTTGTTCTCTTGCTGCTATCCTCGTATCAGCTTCTTACCTACTATAGTAGCAGAGAATTAAAATGTAGTTTATCATGTCTTGTTCTCTTGCTGCTATCCTCGTATCAGCTTCTTACCTACTATAGCAGCAGAGAATTAAAATGTAGTTTATCATGTCTTGTTCTCTTGCTGCTATCCTCGTATCAGCTTCTTACCTACTATAGCAGCAGAGAATTAAAATGTAGTTTATCATGTCTTGTTCTCTTGCTGCTATCCTCGTATCAGCTTCTTACCTACTATAGCAGCAGAGAATTAAAATGTAGTTTATCATGTCTTGTTCTCTTGCTGCTATCCTCGTATCAGCTTCTTACCTACTATAGCAGCAGAGAATTAAAATGTAGTTTATCATGTCTTGTTCTCTTGCTGCTATCCTCGTATCAGCTTCTTACCTACTATAGCAGCAGAGAATTAAAATGTAGTTTATCATGTCTTGTTCTCTTGCTGCTATCCTCGTATCAGCTTCTTACCTACTATAGCAGCAGAGAATTAAAATGTAGTTTATCATGTCTTGTTCTCTTGCTGCTATCCTCGTATCAGCTTCTTACCTACTATAGCAGCAGAGAATTAAAATGTAGTTTATCATGTCTTGTTCTCTTGCTGCTATCCTCGTATCAGCTTCTTACCTACTATAGCAGCAGAGAATTAAAATGTAGTTTATCATGTCTTGTTCTCTTGCTGCTATCCTCGTATCAGCTTCTTACCTACTATAGCAGCAGAGAATTAAAATGTAGTTTATCATGTCTTGTTCTCTTGCTGCTATCCTCGTATCAGCTTCTTACCTACTATAGCAGCAGAGAATTAAAATGTAGTTTATCATGTCTTATTTCCAGAATCTTGAGAACATCAGAAGAGACTCATGGTCGTCATCAAGCGATGACTCAATCCAAGTTATCAACTACTTTAAATTTATAGGTGATGGAGGTGAGTCAGCCTTTCTTCTTCATTTTTATCTTCTTCATTGATCTTCTTCTTTCTCATTTTATTTATTTTTTTCCCTCCTCATTCTTCTTATTATTCTTCCGATTCACTCGCCTTTTATGAGATTGCGTTGCATTTTGCTGTTTCTTATATGCCGGGTTTATTTTTCTAATCGTAGTTCAGTTATAATTATGCAGCATCAACGTTGAACCATATGGAGCTGTGTATTTAACAGATGCAAAATCAGTTCTTGAAGCACTCAAGCGTAACAAAAAAATATAGCAGAACTGAGAAACAATGAAAAAAAAGGCCAAATAAATGTTGAATTACGGTAGATCTCATTCTACTGCGATCCACCAGGGAATGGGAAAACAGACTTACTGGCCAAGGATGGTAGCAAACTAGAGCAGCCGAGTTTAGCGATCACATGCCAGCAGGGGGCCAGTTTGGATCAGAAACACCAAACGCTAGAATGAGGATTACCAACTTCCTGATCAGAGGGAACTTGTCATTATATTATGGTAGTCTATTTTTAAACAAGTACACAAAGTTCAAGTCTTGAAACACAAACACGTAGACAAGCAGCGCATATTGTATCACACATACCACAAGACTGTATCACATACTACAAGACTGCATCACACATACTACAAGACTGCATCACATACTACAAGACTGCATCACACATACTACAAGGACATCATCACACATACTACAAGACTGCATCACATACCACACGACTGTATCACATACTACAAGACTGCATCACACATACTACAAGGACATCATCACACACACTACAAGACTGCATCACATACTACAAGACTGCATCACATACTACAAGACTGCATCAAACATACTACAAGACTGCATCAAACATATTACAAGACTGTATCAAATACTACAAGACTGCATCGAATACTACAAGACTGCATCAAACATATTACAAGACTGCATCAAATACTACAAGACTGCATCAAACATATTACAAGACTGTATCAAATACTACAAGACTGCATCAAACATATTACAAGACTGTATCAAATACTACAAGACTGCATCAAATACTACAAGACTGCATCAAACATACTACAAGACTGCATCAAACATACTACAAGACTGCATCAAACATATTACAAGACTGTATCAAATACTACAAGACTGCATCAAATACTACAAGACTGCATCAAACATATTACAAGACTGCATCAAATACTACAAGACTGCATCAAACATATTACAAGACTGTATCAAATACTACAAGACTGCATAAAGCATATTACAAGACTGTATCAAATACTACAAGACTGCATCAAACATACTACAAGACTGCATCAAACATATTACAAGACTGTATCAAATACTACAAGACTGCATCAAACATACTACAAGACTGCATCCCATACTACAAGACTGCATCAAACATACTACAAGATTGCATCACACATACTACAAGACTGTATCACATACTATAAGACTGCATCACATACTACAAGACAGCATCAAACATACTACAAGACTGCATCACATACTACAAGACTGCATCACACATACTACAAGGACATCTTCACACATACCACAAGACTGCATCACATACTACAAGACTGCATAACATACTACAATGACATCATGACACACACTACAAGACTGCATCACACATACTACAAGATTGTATCACATACTACAGGACTGCATCACACATACTACCATGACATCAGCACACATACTACAAGACTGCATAACACATACTACAAGACTGCCTCACACATACTACAATGACATCATCACACACACTACAAGACTGCATCACACATACTACAATGACATCATCACACATACTACAATGACATCATCAAACATACTACAAAACTGCATCACACATACTACAATGACATCATCACACATACTACAAAACTGCATCACACATACTACAATGACATCATCACACACCCTACAAGACTGCATCACACATACTACAATGACATCATCACACATACTACAAGACTGCATCACACATATTACAAAGACTGGATCACACATACAAGACTGCATAGCACATACTACAATACTGCATAGCACATACTACAAGACTGTACAGCACATACTACAAGACTGCATCACACATACCACAAGACTACATCACACACACCACAAGACATCATCACACACACTACAAGACTTCATCACACACACTACAAGACCTAATCACATATACTACAAGACATCATCACAAACACTAAAATACATCTTCACACACGCGACAAGACATTATCACATACGCAACAAAAACCTCATCACACACACTACAAGACCTCATCATACATACTACAAGACATCATCACACATACTACAATGACATCATTACACATACTACAAGACATCATCACACATACTACAAGACATCATCACACATACTACAAGACACCATCACACATAATATAACACATCATCACACATACTATAAGGACATCATTACACATACTACAAGACATCATCACACATACTACAATGACATCATCACACATACAACAAGATTGCATCACACACACTACAATGACATCATCACACACACTACAAGACTGCATCCCACATACTACAATGACATCATCACACATACTACAAGACATCATCACACATACTACAATGACATCATTACACATACTACAAGACTGCATTATACATACTACAATGACATCATCACACATACTACAAGACTGCATTATACATACTACAATGACATCATCACACATACTACAATGACATCATCACACATACTACAAAACTGCATCACACATACTACAATGACATCATCACACATACTACAAGACTGCATTATACATACTACAATGACATCATCACACGTACTACAAGACTGCATCACACATACTACAATGACATCATTACACACACTACAAGACTGGATCACACACACAAGACTGCATAGCACATACTACAAGACTGCATCACACATACTACAATACTGTCCAGCACATACTACAAGACTGCATCACACATACCCCAAGACTACATCACACACACCACAAGACATCATCACACACACTACAAGACTTCATCACACACACTACAAGACTTAATCACATATACTACAAGACATCATCACAGACACTAAAATACATCTTCACACACGCGACAAGACATTATCACATACACAACAAAAACCTCATCACACACACTACAAGACCTCATCATACATACTACAAGACATCATCACACATACTACAATGACATCATCACACATACAACAAGACATCATCACACATACTACAATGACATCATCACACATACTACAATGACATCATCACACATACTACAAGACACTATCACACATAATATAACACATCATCACACATACTACAAGAACATCATCACACATACTACAAGGACATCATCACACATACTACAAGACATCATCACACATACTACAAGGACATCATCACACAGACTACAAAACATCATCACACATACTACAAGACACCATCACACACACTACAAGACCTCATTACACATACTACAAGGATATCATTAAGCATACTACAAGGACATAATCACACATACTACAAGGACATCATCACACATACTACAAGACATCATCACACATACTACAAGGACATCATTACACATTTTACAAGATATCATCACACATTCTGCAAAGACATCATCACACATTCTACAAAACTACATTACACATACTACAGGAACACAATCACATACACTACATGACTGCATCACACATACTACAAGACCTCATCACACATACTACAAGACCTCATTACGCACACTACAAGACATCATCACACATACTATAAGACCTCATCACACATACTACAAGACCTCATTACACACACTACAAGACCTCATTACACACACTACAAGACATCATCACACATACTATAAGACATCATCACACATACTACAAGACCTCATCACACACACTACAAGACCTCATTACGCACACTACAAGACATCATCACACATACTATAAGACATCATCACACATACTACAAGACCTCATCACACATACTACAAGACCTCATTACACACACTACAAGACATCATCACACATACTATAAGACCTCATCACACATACTACAAGACCTCATCACATACTACAAGACCTCATCACATACTACAAGATCTCATTACACATACTACAAGACCTCATTACACATACTACAATACCTCATTACACATACTACAAAACTTCATTACACATACTACAATACCTCATTACACATACTACAATACCTCATTACACATACTACAAAACTTCATCACACATACTACAAGATCTCATTACACATTCTACAAGACCTCATCACATATTACAATATCTCATTACACATACTACAAGACCTCATCACACATACTATAAGACCTTATTACATACTACATGACCTCATCACATACTACATGACCTCATCACACTTACTACAAGAACTCATTACACATACTACAAGACCTCATTACATACTACAAAACCTCATCACATACTACAAGACCTCACAAGACCTCATCACACATACTACAAGACCTCATCACACATACTACTAGACCTCATCACACATACTACAATACCTCATTACACATACTACAAAACTTCATCACACATACTACAAGATCTCATTACACATTCTACAAGACAGCATTACACATACTACAAAACCTCATCACATAAACTACAAGACCTCATTACATACTACATGACCTCATTACATACTACATGGCCTCATCACACTTACTACAAGAACTCATGACACATACTACAAGACCTCATTACATACTACAAAACCTCATCACATACTACAAGACCTCACAAGACCTCATCACACATACTACACGACCTCATCACACATACTACTAGACCTCATCACACATACTACAAGACCTCACAAGAGCTCATCACATACTACTAGACCTCATCACACATACTACAAGACCTCACAAGACCTCATCACATACTACAAGACCTCATCACATACTACAAGACCTCATCACATACTACAAGACCTCATCACATACTACAAGACCTCATCACATACTACAAGACCTCACAAGACCTCATCACACATACTACAAGACCTCATCACACATACTACAAGATCTTATTACACATACTACAAGATTTCATTACACATACTACAAGATCTCATTACACATGCTGCAAGATCTCATTACACATACTACAAGATCTCATTACACATGCTACACGACTGCAGCCTCTACAGTGCTTAGCTTTGAGAGAGATACACTGGCCACATTAATCTAAATTAAAAACAAATCTTTACGCCCTCGAATTTATTCTGCTTCAACACCATCCCGGGGGGGGGGGGGGGTCGTTATGGCAAGGCAACTGATAAACTTCGTCAACCTTCTCCATTGACTGCTATCTTTGTTAGTCATTCGTTGGGACTCTGCAAAGTGTAAGTCAGTGTCATATTTAAAATTATCTTCCCATCTCTTTCTCTGCTTTCCCAGAGTAATACCCTGGTACCCATTTCTGACAGCGGCTGGGTCGACCGCGGGAGTATTTTTTTTAAACCACGGGCACAATTCACACTGCTTCCAACGGGAATCGAACAAGGGTTGGCCAACCGTCGGTAGCCTAGTCGAGTGGGTTTCCAAACTAGACTACCGAGACCCCCCCCACACCCCCCTTATAAAGCTCCCCCACTTCCCCCCAACAAGAGCTGTTAGAGACGTCACAATTGATATAATTAATAAGATGATAGATATAGACTTCAGCGAACGATAGAAGAAGTTCATGTCTCATTCACGTAAAATACCGTGGTGCTGAGATAAACCGCTCTCCTCTTGGTAAAATGTATCGGGTTCGAGTCCTATTTGAAATGATTGATTTTATAACCTATGGTTTCACTCATCGACTTTCTTGTTCTGCTGCAGAGACAAACCAGAAGACATTTTCTATCCTCCTTGCTATTGTGGCATCCGGTTCTTCATTTGTTTCATTTAAAATATGTCACTTTTTCTCATCTCTTCTTTCTTTCTTTCTTTTCTTTCTTTCTTTCTTTCTTTCTTTCTTTCTTTCTTTCTTTCTTTCTTTCATGATATTAATGCTCTCTTTGATCAATCTACAGCCAAACGAATGTCTATCGAAGACGTTCTTGCTCAAACACCACCACATACCTCACACTTGAAGTTTAACAGCCACGGCAGCCCACAAGAGCTACAAAGGTAACTTTTACTATGAATGTTATAGTTCACTGCTCACCATCATTGAGTGCCGTCTTTGCATCGAAGGTTGGCTACTATGGAACGCCATTCCACTCTGTCTCTTGCTTTGATAGTGGAGGTTGTCATAGGCTGACCTGTCCATCTTTTGATGTTACTCTTAGACGTTAGTCTTGGTCTGACTCTGCCTCTTTTACCATGTATTTTCTCTTTGGTCTGCCTCTGCCTCTTTTACCATGTATTTTCTCTTTGATCTGCCTCCGCCTCTTTTACCTTGTATTTTCTCTTTGGTCTGCCTCTGCATCTTTTACCATGCATTTTCTCTTTGGTCTGCCTCTGCCTCTTTTACCTTGTATTTTCTCTTTGGTCTGCCTCTGCCTCTTTTACCTTGTATTTTCTCTTTTGGCTGCCTCTGCCTCTTTTACCATGTATTTTCTCTTTGGTCTGCCTCTGCCTCTTTTACCTTGTATTTTCTCTTTGGTCTGCCTCTGCCTCTTTTACCTTGTATTTTCTCTTTGGTCTGCCTCTGCATCTTTTACCATGCATTTTCTCTTTGGTCTGCCTCTGCCTCTTTTACATTGTATTTTCTCTTTGGTCTGCCTCTGCATCTTTTACATTGCATTTTCTCTTTGGTCTGCCTCTGCCTTTTTTACCTTGTATTTTCTCTTTTGGCTGCCTCTGCATCTTTTACCATGTATTTTCTCTTTTGGCTGCCTCTGCATCTTTTACCTTGTATTTTCTCTTTGGTCTGCCTCTGCCTCTTTTACCTTGTATTTTCTCTTTGGTCTGCCTCTGCCTCTTTTACCTTGTATTTTCTCTTTGGTCTGCCTCTGCATCTTTTACCATGCATTTTCTCTTTGGTCTGCCTCTGCCTCTTTTAAATTGTATTTTCTCTTTGGTCTGCCTCTGCATCTTTTACATTGCATTTTCTCTTTGGTCTGCCTCTGCCTTTTTTACCTTGTATTTTCTCTTTTGGCTGCCTCTGCATCTTTTACCATGTATTTTCTCTTTTGGCTGCCTCTGCATCTTTTACCTTGTATTTTCTCTTTGGTCTGCCTCTGCCTCTTTTACCTTGTATTTTCTCTTTGGTCTGCCTCTGCATCTTTTACCATGCATTTTCTCTTTGGCCTGCCTCTGCCTCTTTTACCTTGTATTTTCCCTTCCAAGATTACTCTTATAAGGCTGTTGCGTCTTTTAACATGTCCCAAAAATCGTATCTGTCTTGTTTGAATTGTGTTTAGTTGTTCTCTTTTCATTTTTAGTTTTTAAGACTTTATCGTTTGTTTTATTTTCTTTTCATCCATTTCTACCGATTCTTCGTTATATCCACATTTCAAAGGCTTCAATTTTCTGTTATGATTTCTTGTCTAATGTCCATGTTTCTGCACTGTCCAGCAGTCCACTACTAGACCTCACAAAGAAAGGTAAATTGTACTTATCGTTATAGACCAGACAACCAGAGCTAAACATCGTGAAAATGTAACTTGTACTTTATGGTATAGCTCTTGTTCGAAGAATTAAGTATGAAAAGAAAGTAACTTGTATTTAACATTATACACTTTTATACTCACTCTTTTTTTTTTTTTTTGGAGGGGGGGGGGGCGCTATAGCTCATTGGTTAGCGAACTGAGCCACTAACATCAAAGAGGTCGGGTTCGATTCTGATTGACGACGTCCAGGTATAATCAATTAAAGTAAAGAAAGGGTCCCTCTACGCCTTACATCTAGACAATTACAATTTCTTACATTAAATTAAACAGTGTTGATACTTTGAAGGGCATTCATATATTTTTACGTGTATTCAGTTCGCATTAAAAAATATGTTTATTACATCATTCACTTCCTCAAGAATAACTACAAGAGGTTGCCTGACGTGGGTAGTTTGTATATTTTTCAATGCAATCAAAGAGAACCTAAATGCAGACAACATGGATTTAAACTACTCAAATCTCGTAGCGCGGCACAGGTGTTCTATCTGCGCTCTGCCAAACCAACCTGTCTGGTCGAAAGCTACGGATCCAACGAACAACTAAACTGTGTTAATTCACATCATCAATTTTTCGCGCTCTTTCTTAATCATGTGACTTCTTTGTCTTTTTCACTCTAATATTCACTCTCTCTCTCTCTCTCTCTCTCTCTATATATATATATATATATATATATATATATATATATAGAGAGAGAGAGAGAGAGAGAGATCATACCATTTAAACGAAATAAAATGCGCATGTAATACATATAATTTTTATGGAAAATAATTGAATAATTCAAATATCTTAACAGACATATTCATTTGAGCAAAAATTTGAGAAAAAAAATAACTTTATTAAAAGAAAACAAACAAATTGTAAACATTTCTGCCGGAGACCTTTGTTAGTACGACAAGACAGCAAACACGCGCTAGACGGTTATATAGACATATTTATACTTAGCTTCAGTCACAACATTGCGAAGACATCGCCGCGAGGTCCATACATAAATGTAAGCAAAATATATGTTTATTTCTTAAAGACGTCATCAAAGTGAAGTGAATGACCAAAAATCTGTGACTCAATAAATTAAGAACGTATCTTGTTGATTTTAACACACTAGTCTTGGGATAATCCCTGTATAGAAATATAAACGTTGATAATAGTGTTGTTGTTGAAAATGTTACAGTATTTTTGTCGTCTACTTTCAGCGCGAGCCCGTCAAGTAAAAGTGGATGGGATACATTGGATTCCGGCAAAGAGCTTGTCAAGGGTCTGAAATCACCAGCGGAAACTGTCGTTGCGCATAGTAGAACTGACGTGATATGTAGCAGACGGGTGAACGGTGCTGGATATGTGGACATTGATGGAGCGGTGGACAACCACGAAGATGTCAACATTTGTGGAGTTGTCTGCAATGACAGTGGAGTTAACGATGGGAGAAAAGTCGATATTAAAGTGGAAGTGGGCACTAATGGAGAAGTGGACTTTGCTGAGGCAGTAAACACCAAAGTAAAAATGGACATCTGTAGAGAAATTGAAAATAGAAAAATTGATGTCGAAGTAGATAATGCTGAAGAGGAAGTGAACAGCGATGAAGCAGTGGGCATTAACGGAGAAGCGGATGTTGATAGAATTGTTAATACTGTTGAAGAAGATGAGACAACCCAAGAAGTGGACATTGAGGAAGATCTTGAAGGTTTTGGAGATTTTGAGTCTAATGAAGAAATTGATGGTGTTGAAGATATATATACTAACGAAGAACTTGGCAGTAATGAAGATATTAACACGTATACGGAAGTTGACACTAATGTAACTGTAGAAGAAGATGAAGTCGAGGAAACAAAAACTTGTGAAAACGTGGACACTGAAGAAGAAATTGAAAAAGTAGACACAAATGTAACAACTGACACAGATGAAGAAGTGAGTGGTGATGAAGATGGAAACACTGGCAAAGATGTGACTTTTGACAGAGTAATAGGTCGGCACAGTGAGACGGCCTCTGGTAGAGAAGACGATAGTGATGATGAAGTATATAGTGATGTAAGTGTGGACTTTGACGGAGAGGTAAACGATGGCAGAGATGTTGGAACTGGAAGTAGTTTCATCCATAGTGGAACACGTTGTGGTGAGTTATTTATAACAAAAGCTATGGTGCAATCTTGAACTGAATTTCTTGTTGGTGTATTATTTGTGTGACAGATGTGATGTTACAGTGTTTGTGACATTTCTTTGTTGGTGTATTACTTATGTGACAGGTGTGATGTTATAGTGTTTGTGACATTTCTTGTTGGTGTATTACTTGTGTGACAGATGTGATGTTACAGTGTTTGTGACATTTCTTGTTGGTGTATTACTTGTGTGACAGATGTGATGTTACAGTGTTTGTGACATTTCTTGTTGGTGTATTACTTATGTGACATATGTGGTATTACAGTGTTTGTGATATTTCTTGTTGGTGTATTACTTGTGTGAAAGATGTGATGTTACAGTGTTTGTGACATTTCTTGTTGGTGTATTACTTATGTGACAGATGTGATGTTACAGTGTTTGTGACATTTCTTGTTGGTATATTACTTGTGTAACAGATGTGATATTACAGTGTTTGTGACATTTCTTGTTGGTGTATTACTTGTGTAACAGATGTGATGTTACAGTGTTTGTGACATTTCTTGTAGGTGTATTACTTGTATGACAGGTGTGATGTTACAGTGTTTGTGACATTTCTAGTTGGTGTATTATTTGTGTGACAGATGTGATGTTACAGTGTTTGTGACATTTCTTGTTGGTTACACATGTGGTATTACAGTGTTTGTGACATTTCTTGTTGGTGTATTACTTTTGAAACAGGTGTGATATTACAGTGTTTGTGACATTGCTTGCTGGCGTATTACTTGTGTGACATATGTAATATTACAGTGTCTGTGACTTTGCCTGTTGGTGTATTACTTGCATGACAGATGTAATATTACAGTGTTTGTGACATTGCTTGATCATGTATTACTTGTATGACAGAGGAAATATTACAGTGTTTGTTACATTGCTTGCTGGTGTATTACTTGTATGACAGATGTAATATTACAGTTTTTGTGACATTGCTTGCTGGTGTATTACATGTGACAGATGTAATATTACAGTGTCTGTGACATTGCTTGCTGGTGTATTACTTGTGACAGATGTAATATTACAGTTTCTGTGACATTGTTTGTTGATGTATTTCTTGTATGACAGATGTAATATTACAGTGTCTGTGACATTGCTTGCTGTTGTATTACTTGTATGACAGATGTGATATTATCAGTGTTTGTGACATTTCTTGTTGGTGTATTACATGTATGACAGACGTGATATTACAGTGTCTGTGACATTTCTTACTGGTGTATTACATGTATGACAGACGTGATATTACAGTGTTTGTGACATTTCTTATTGGTGTATTACTTGTATGACAGATGTAATATTGCAGTTTCTGTGACATTGCTTGCTGGTGTATTACTTGTGACAGATGTAATATTACAGTGTCTGTGACATTGCTTGCTGACGTATTACTTGTGACAGATGTAATATTACAGTGTCTGTGACATTGCTTATTGAGGTATTACTTGTATGACAAACGTGATATTACAGAGTTTATGACAATGCTTGTTGATGTATTACTTGTATGACAGATGTAATATTACAGTGTCTGTGACATTGCTTGCTGGTGTATTACTTGTATGGCAGACATGATATTACAGTGTTTGTGACATTTCTTGTTGATGTATTACTTGTATGACAGATGTAATATAACAGTGTCTGTGACATTGCTTGCTGATGTATTACTTGTATGACAGATGTAATATTACAGTGCCTGTGACATTGCTTGCTGGTGTCTTACTGGTGACAGTTGTAATATTACTGTGTCTGTATCATTTCTTGCTGATGTATTACTTGTATGACATATGTAATATTACAGTTGTCTGTGACATTCCTTGCTAGTGTATTACTTGTATGACAGATGTAATATTACAGTGTTTGTGACATTGCTTGCTGGTATATTACATGTGACAGATGTAATATTACAGTGTCTGTGACATTGCTTGTTTATGTATTACTTGCATGACAGATGTAATATTACAGTGTTTGTGACATTGCTTGTTCATGTATTACTTGTATGACTGAGGTAATATTACAGTGTTTGTGACATTGCTTGCTGGTGTATTACTTGTGACAGTTGTAATTTTACAGTGTCTGTGACATTGCTTGCTGGTGTATTTGTTATAGTGTGACTCAGTCATGGGCGATAATAGAAGAATATGACGATAGACAGAAGAATAAAAGAATGATGCGATGACGATGTGAGGTAGGATAGTTTTAGGCGGCCTAGAAAAGACAATCTTCAGAGGATTAGCAAGGAGACGTTAAGTCTACCCAACTCAGTCGCTGAGTCGTAATCAACTTGAAGATTACCAGTGAAAGACGCACAGATGTCCAGTCTGAAGCTTGTAAGTTATGTAACGCGACGAAGGGGCGATAAGCTCCAGTCGCGCAGGTGTGGACACGGAGTAGAGTATCACTAAGACTAGACCGGAAACTCTTATATCGGCAGTCTTCTTATGAGTTCTCTCTCACCACATATTCCTAAATTTTAGGCAATTCTCCCCGTCAACTATAATTACATTTTCATAAAATTGTCTTTATAAAAAATGTGCATCTCACATGTTTCTCCTCAAATCATACACACCACAGTCTTGGACAGACCGAACATTGAAGCATAGAGTAATCACAAACACATAACAATCAAAATTATGACTTAAATTTGATACAGAATCTAGTCTGTCTAGACTTCCATCAAAATATCCACAACACACTTCATACACACATCTGTACATCTCACAGTGCCTGTTCCACACTTGGAATCCCTATATAACTCAGAGTCTCTCCAACTCGGGTCACTGACTCTCTCGTCTCTTCTTAGTTCCCTATGTTTTTCTCTCCATGAATACTCTATTTTCTGTAAATTCTGAGTTCTCATAACTCGACTCAAACTTTTTAAACCGATGTAAACATGGCTACCATTTTGTTTGTTTACTTCAGGTGACTCACTAACATCATACATATAGTCTCCTCATTAAGGCAACAGTACATTTACAGACTCATACTCATCATTCAGTGCACATTGACATTATACATATAGAATTTGTCTAAAAGTTAGTAGACTCATACATTATTAGTTACAACATCCAAAATATGAAATAGCAAGAAAACTCAATTATTACATCTTGTCACCTTCTGGGGCTGATTCTACGACTAATTTATATCTTTTCTCATTCTCTTTACTGGCGGGCTTACTTTACTTCCCTCAACCTTCATAATCTTAATCAAACCAATGTTAACATGGTTACCACTTAAAATGGTTACTTTTCCTCTTTTTGTATCTTTTATATTAATTGTGACAGATGTAATATTACAGTGTCTGTGACATTGTTTGTTGATGTATTACTTGTAAGATAGATGTCATATTACAGTGTCTGTGACATTGCTTGCTGATGAATTACTTGTGACAGATGTAATATTACAGTGTCTGTGACATTGCTTGCTGATGAATTACTTGTGACAGATGTAATATTACAGTGTCTGTGACAAATCCTGTTGATGTATTACTTGTATGACAGATGTAATATTACAGTGTCAGTGACATTGCTTGTTCATGTATTACTTGTATGACAGACGTGATTTTACAATGTTTGTGACATTTCTTTTTGATGTATTACTTGTATGAAAGACGTGATATTACAGTGTCTGTGACATTTCTTATTGGTGTATTACTTGTATGACAGACGTGATATTACAGTGTTTGTGACATTTCTTGTTGGTGTATTACATGTATGACAGACGTGATATTACAGTGTTTGTGACATTTCTTACTGGTGTGTTACTTGTATGACAGACGTGATATTACAGTGTGTGTGACATTTCTTATTGGTGTATTACTTGTATGACAGACGTGATATTACAGTGTTTGTGACATTGCTTGTTGATGTATTACTTGTATGACAGATGTAACATTACAGTGTTTGTGATATTTCTTTTTGGTGTATTACTTATGTGACAGATGTGATGTTACAGTGTTTGTGATATTTCTTTTTGGTGTATTACTTGTGTGACAGATGTGATGTTACAGTGTTTATGACATTTTTTGTTGGTGTATTAATTGTGTGACAGATGTTGTGTTACAGTGTTTGTGACATTTCTTGTTGGTGTATTATTTGTGTGACAGATGTGATGTTACGTTGTTTGTGGCATTTCTTGTAGGTGACACATGTGGTATTACAGTGTTTGTGACATTTCTTGTTGGTGTATTACTTTTGAAACAGGTGTGATATTACAGTGTTTGTGACATTTCTTGATGTTGTATTAATTGTGTGGCAGATGTGACATTACAGCGTTTGTGACATTTGTTGATGTATTACTTGAGTGATATATGTGTCATTACAGTGCTTGTGACATTCCTTGCTGGCGTATTACTTGTGTGACATATGTAATATTACAGTGTCTGTGACTTTGCTTTGGTGTTGTATTACTTGCTTGACAGACGTGATTTTACAGTGTTTGTGAGGTGTATTACTTGTATGACAGACGTGATATTACAGTGTTTGTGACATTGCTTGTTGATGTATTACTTTTGTATGACAGATGTAATATTACAGTGTCTGTGACATTGCTTTATGATGTATTACTTGTATGACAGATGTAATATTACAGTTTCTGTGACATTGATTGCTGGTGTATTACTTGTGACAGATGTAATATTACATTATCTGTCACATTGCTTGCTGATGTATTACTTGTATGACAGATGTAATATTACAGTGTTTGTGACATTGCTTGCTGGTGTATTACATGTGACAGATGTAATATTACAGTGTCTGTGACATACTTGATGGTGTTTTACTTGTGACAGATATAATATTACAGTGTCTGTGACATTACTTGATGGTGTTTTACTTGTGACATATAATATTACGGTGTCTGTGACATTGCTTGCTGGTGTATTAATTGTGACCGATGTAATATTACAGTGTCTGTAACATTTCCTGTTGATGTATTACTTGTATGACAGATGTAATATTACAGTGCCAGTGACATTGCTTGTTGATGTATTACTTGTATGCCAGACGTGATTTTACAGTGTTTGTGACATTTCTTATTGGTGTATTACTTGTATGAAAGATGTGATATTACAGTGTTCTTGGACATTTCTTGTTGGTGTATTACTTGTATGACAGACGTGATATTACAGTGTTTGTGACATTTCTTGTTGGTCTATCACATGTATGACAGACGTGATATTACAGTGTCTGTGACATTTCTTACTGGTGTATTACTTGTATGACAGACGTGATATTACAGTGTTTGTGACATTTCCTATTGGTGTATTACTTGTATGACAGACGTGATATTACAGTGTTTTTGACATTGCTTGTTGATGTATTACTTGTATGACAGATGTAATATTACAGTGTCTGTGACATTGCTTGATGATGTATTACTTGTATGACAGATGTAATATTACAGTTTCTGTGACATTGCTTGCTGGTGTATTACTTGTGACAGATGTAATATTACAGTGTCTGTGACATTGCTTGCTGGTGTATTACTTGTGTGACAGATGTGATATTACAGTGTCTGTGACATTGTTTCCTTATGTATTACTTTTATGACAGATGTGATATTACAGTGTCTGTGACATTGCTTGTTGATGTATTACTTGTATGACAGATGTGATATTACAGTGTCTGTGACATTGCTTGTTGATGTATTACTTGTATAACAGATGTAATATTACAGTGTCTGTGACATTGTTTGTTGATGTATTACTTGTATGAACGATGTAATATTACAGTGTCTGTGACATTGCTTGTTGATGTATTACTTGTATGAACGATGTAATATTACAGTGTCTGTGACATTGCTTGCTGGTGTATTACTTGTGACAGATGTAATATTACAGTGTCTGTGACATTGCTTGCTGATGTATTACTTGTATGCCACATGTAATATTACAGTGTCTGTGACATTGCTTGCTGATGAATTACTTGTGACAGATGTAATATTACATTGCCAGTGACATTGCTTGTTGATGTATTACTTGTATGACAGACGTGATTTTACAGTTTTTGTGACATTTCTAATTGGTGTATTACTTGTATGAAAGACGTGATTTTACAATGTTTTTGGACATTTCTTGTTGGTGTATTACTTGTATGACAGACGTGATATTACAGTGTCTGTGACATTTCTTACTGGTGTATTACTTGTATGACAGATGTGATATTACAGTTTTTGTGACATTTCTTATTGGTGTATTACTTGTATGACAGATGTGATATTACAATGTTTGTGACATTGCTTTTTGACGTATTACTTGTGACAGATGTGATATAACAATGTTTGTGACATTGCTTGTTGATGTATTACTTGTATGACAGATGTGATACTACAATGTTTGTGACTTTGCTTGTTGATGTATTACTTGTATGATAGATGTGATATTACAATGTTTGTGACATTGCTTGTTGAAGTATTACTTGTGACAGATGTGATATTACAATGTTTATGACATTGCTTGTTATGTATTACTTGTATGACAGATGTGATATTACAATGTTTGTGACATTGCTTGTTGATGTATTACTTGTGACAGATGTGATATTACAATGTTTGTGACATTGCTTGTTGATGTATTACTTGTGACAGATGTGATATTACAGAGACTGTGACATTGCTTGCTGGTGTATTACATCTGACAGATGTAATATTACAGTGTCTGTGACATTGCTTGCTGATGTATTACTTGTATGACAGATGTGATATTACAATGTTTGTGACATTGCTTGTTGATGTATTACTTGTGACAGATGTGATATTACAATGTTTGTGACATTGCTTGTTGATGTATTACTTGTGACATATGTGATATTACAATGTTTGTGACATTGCTTGTTGATGTATTACTTGTGACAGATGTGATATTACAATGTTTGTGACATTGCTTGTTGATGTATTACTTGTGACAGATGTGATATTACAGAGACTGTGACATTGCTTGCTGGTGTATTACATCTGACAGATGTAATATTACAGTGTCTGTGACATTGCTTGCTGATGTATTACTTGTATGACAGATGTGATATTACAATGTTTGTGACATTGCTTGTTGATGTATTACTTGTGACAGATGTGATATTACAATGTTTGTGACATTGCTTGTTGATGTATTACTTGTGACAGATGTGATATTACAATGTTTTTTGCACTTCTTGTAGGGAACAAAATCAATTCATGTTTATATCATCATCATTATGTGTCATACCGGTTGGCGTAGACTATCATGTTTTTCATGATTTTCTGTCCCCAATGCATCGTATCAATTCTGTTATTGAGTATTTTCTGTTCCACGACACCAATGTATTTAGTATCTTCTCTTTTTGGCGATCGCGTTCTCTCCTAACCTGTATTTTATCAGTTGTAACGAAATATTCCAACTTTCCTCTTCTCATGATGTGTTCGAAAAACGTCGATTGTTTCTTTCTGAATATTTTAAGGGCTCCCTTTTTTGTATTGACCTCTTGAAGAATTTCCTCGTTTGTCTTTTTAGCATGTTAATATATAATGACGCGGAATTCTGTTTGATGACTTGACAGCCTCGAAACTAGACTTCTGAAATCAGATTCATCAGTTGGAACCAGTCGCTGAATATTAGCTATCAAAACGTATGGCCACATTACTAATTAATATGTCTGTTGATAGTAATTGAACAAAATTACACAAACACCATATTCACAATTAAGCACAGCGCGTGCTGGCGTCAGGTTTTTTTTTACTATTGGATCAGATTGAGAAAGCCAACAGTGGATACACAATTAATAAAATTGTAGAAATTAATGACAGGATACACCAATAATATAATTAAAGAAATTAATAAATTGACACAAAGTTAGAGCAGGTAATATAGAGGAGGTAATACAAAGGAGGTAATCTCTGTGATGTTTTTAAAGATTTGTTCAGTGTATAGATTGAACAAGCTTGGTGATAGGATGCATCCTTGTCTTACTCCTCTTTTTATATCAATGGGTGTATATTCTCTCTGTTATATTTTATTATTCCTGTTTGCTCCCAGTATAGATCACATATTAGTCATATGTCCATGTCATCTAGATGTATCTCTTTTAGGTATTCTATAAGTTGTTTGGGGTGTACTCTATCAAAAGCTTTGGTGTAGTCTATGAAGCAGGCATACATTGGTTTGTTTACTTCTGTGTACATTTCGATTAATGTTCTCATGCAGAATATGGCTTCTTTTGTCCCAATATTTTTCCTAAATCCAAATTGTTGCTAACCTAATTCAGTAAAGTAATAAATAGTAAGTAATAAATTAGCACGAAGTTAGATAAGATAATAAATGTGCACAAAAATGAACAAAGCGATAATTGCTCATAAATAGATACAAAGTTTCTAAGTCAGAGAATGTACAAATGGGTAAAAGGTTAACAAAGTTAGAGTTGTTAATAAATGAATTAAATTAGAACACACAAATAGAGAGAAATGATTAAATGTTAATATAATTAAAGAAGATAATAAATAGATGCGAATATAGAAAATTATAACAGAGAATCAATTAATAAAGAGAGCAATAATGAGAAAAGTACAATTGAATGCAACGATATAGAAGTAATAATGAATACATAACTATATATAGGGTCATACATTGATTCAAACTTGTAAAAGCAAGAGATGGTAGTAACTAATGATGTATAGTCAAAGTAAGGATAACGACAATAAAAAGGAGGAGTTCACGTGGGCCAGGATTCTCCTCGGATTTTCTCCAGATTCTCGAGGGAGATATTGGAGCACCTATGGGTTCGTCCGGTGTGCGGTGGCGATGATCCTAACAACAACAATAACCTGTATGAATAGTAAACGAATTCATAGTTAAGAAAGTTTGAAAAGAAAATACATGGATGCAAGTTAACACAGTTATTGAAGGTAACATTACATACAAATTTATCAACGTCACTAGAAGTTATAAATGAATAGCAAGTTAAGAAAAGTTATAAATGTACATACAAATAGCATTGTTAGTTACGTTAATAAAGGAAAACAAAGTTATTCAGAAGACTAGGAAAGGTAATAAATAGATGAAAAGTTGGCGAAGAAATGAAAGGAAAGAATGAGCATAGACTTATGAATGTCAAATATTGTATTCTTGTAGCACTGAGGTGTTCAAATATTGTGTTCTTGTAGCACTGTGGTGTAAACTTGCACACTTCTATGTCGTTGTTATATACTGCAGCACTTCCACTCGTGTATTTCTCTCGTTCAGTTATAATTGTTTATTTTATTATCCTGCCCTTTGAACCCTTATATTAAATCTTGGGCATGTATCATTCTTATATTTCCAACGATAATAATTTATTCATTTATCACTTCACCAAGTTAGATATGCTGTGCTTTTTTATAGCACAGCGTTTATCACATAGCCACTGGTGTTACGTCGATAGACGATTATCGCTTTGTATGTTGCTTGTCTTCATTTTAGGTTTTTGATTGACAGCAAATGATAACTATTTGACTGGTAATACATCTTTGTCTTGGTTATCAGTTAGGGTGTCGATCCTTTTCATTTTTAAACTTATCACATTCCTGTTCAGTTTTGTTTTTTTAAAAAAAACGTGTTAGTTTAAACATCTTTGAACAAAGTACGAAAGATAAAAACCTACCTTGTTGAAGCCAGAGATAAACTTCTGAGAAATTGTCCATGTGGGCAGTTACAGGTTTCAGTTTCTGAAAAAGAAAGTGACTTAGATTGATATCTAGTTCGGGCCAAAATTTTGTTGTAAATAAAATAATGTTATGACTACAACCAATATGGTTTTGGTTATGGTTATGGTTAGTCGAAGGCCCCGGTATCACTGCAAACGATCTAAAATCCATAATTGCTCAACCGCCCGTGCCAGTGGAATCATCCGAATTAACATCTCATCTTATTGAAAGATCCAAACAAATAAAGACAGTTGCAGTCTCCATCATAGCAGCTACAGCACACACCAAAAGACATAAGGCGTTGCCGCACCGAAAGTGAACGCAGATGAACTGTCCTTCTTCAAACGATATCATCATTAATCGTAAGCATTCGGAATATTACAATCAATAACAACTTCAGACAACAAATAATAGAAACAAATGTTTTAATCTCTTGAAAAGTAATAGCTTTTCGAGGAATGTTTAACGAACAGGCACAAGTAATGTTAGGTAATTAGAGGCCTACTCTACAAAATTTAGATTGTTGAAATTCATGACTAATACTAGGCAGTAGCTGAAGTTATATTCTTTCGTTCTGACGTTAACACGATGACTACTAAAAGAATTGATAGCCCTCTTCCTCATCCGTCCTTAGAGGGTCGTTAAGTGGGCGTTGATGCTTTGTGCTGTTTTATTTGCGCATTTCCGCCCAACATATCCGACTTCAGCACGGCATTTTTTTGTATCGGGTTGCCTTAACTCTTTGACCCCTATTCGTTTGGCCGGACCAGACCGGTGTGTCTGTTTCTAGAGGCACCATGAAGATGTGGGGCAGGTGTCGGGATGGTTCAGTTTCACCGATCCTGGATCAATCGGTTAGCTGTGGGTCGCTGACAGCTTCCAGCTCTGCTACTGTCAGACAACGCTCCTCTTGATGTCATATGAAAGACTAATATAGCCCCATTTTGTCCCTTTGCCCTCGTTTTTGGTTCTTACTCTTCCCTTTCTCACACATTCTTCCTTCCTTCCCTCCTTTCTTTCTATCTAACTCTAGATATATTTATAAAGGAAACTCGTCATATAAATCACTTGATCAGGTACCAATTACTTGACGTGCCTCTGAGAAAATGTAGTAAACAATAGATCTAACTATTCCAGCCAGTAGTTCTAGCCATTGATGTGAATATTACTTATGTCGCGTTAAACGTATAGTAAAGAGATTTAAAAAAAAAATAACCACAAGCCCCATTATATTGTTAGATTGTTGTTCTAATTAAACTCTGCTGTAAACATGGACACAGTTTCTATATAGTTCGGTTGAAAGTTGGGTCAGCTCATTCAAGTGGGTTGCTTCCGTTTTGAAACAAAAAGGATTTAACGTAAAAGAAAAAAGAAAAACCATACCAACAGGTGAGCCAACTCTACTGAATAAATTGATTGAATTGATTGTCCTCAATCACATTAGTAGCTGTTATATAAATGTTTTTCATCCTCATATGTTAGGCATTGGTTTCATCCTCATAATGAGGATGAAAACCTGCTACAACAGCATTTAACATCTTTAGATAAAAGCTGCACAAACTACAGTATGAAAATTAACACGGCAAAAACAGAGGCTATAAGAATAAGCAAATTAAGACACCCATTAAACATTACGATCAAAGATAAAAAAATAAAACAAGTAGAGGAATTCAAGTATTTGGGCACAATGTTCACAGAAGATGTAAAACTAGACAGAGAAATTGACATGAGAATACAAAAAGCAAATGTTGTCACATACCAGCTTTCACCATTGCTAAGACATCCAAACATTTCTATGCCAGCTAAACAACAAATGATAAATAGCATTTTCATACCAACTTTGTGCTATGAAAGTCAAACATGGACCATTTCTAAATCACATTTAAGAAAGATCAATACATGTGTGATGCGATGCTTGAGAAAAGTAACAAACAACACAAGAAGAGATAGAATACCAAATGAAACCATAAGAAAAATAGTAGGAACAAAACCCTGCCAAGAATATATAGAACAACAACAACTTAAATGGTTTGGCCACCTGGTCAGAATGAATCCTCACCAATCATCATCAAGGGCGTTCTTCTCGAGAATGCATGGAAAAAGACCAAGAGGAAGACCCAGAAGAAGATGAATAGATGCAGTGACAGAGACATGTAACAACAAAGGAAAATCACTAATTCAGACAATTCGAGCAGCTCAAGAAGGACAAATGATATAAACCACGACACCTTTTAGGTATCAGTGAAAAGAGAAAAGAAGAAGAAGATATAAATGTTCTTCACAGCCATTTAGTTATCCTTTCACTTCTAGGAAACTCGATCAACATAAAATCTGGCGCGAAGAAATAATTGTGAACAAAATACACGAAGAATTTCTAAATAGCATCTGAATATTTTTTACTCGACGACCAGAACTGTCGTACAAACTACTCCTGGTTGAAGTTGACAATGTTGGTTTGCTGTTGTTGCTTTCGTTTATTTGTAAAGCTAGGAATGGTTGAACTGAAGGGCAACTGTTTGTGCAAGATTTAGCAAGATTGAATCAGTTCAAGGCATGAGAGAGAAACAAACGATGTTCTTGTTTCTTAAGAATCTCCCAGAAGATGCTGAATAAATATTAGATTGAGCTGTAACCTTGACCTGCCTTCACCGCTGCTCCTCAGATCTGTGTCTCTGTTTGGGGGTGGGGAGTAACTTCTAATACTCCATTGTTTGGGAGTCTTCCTTTGAATTTTGCCGATCTTGTCAGAATTTTATGTTCACGCTTTCAATTCTTGGACCTTGTTCATAATCAGTTGTCAATGATATAGCTAACCGAATTTGTACCAAATTTTAGAGAGCTTATTTATGTTTTCTTTTGCTATCCCTTTTGAAAATTGCGTGGTATGTATGGTAGTTTCTTCAGTGGAACATACTGGCATTGACATTCTGGACGTTCAGTTTATAATTGAAATGTTTTCATTTTAAGAGGCTGTAGTGGTAAGAGTGCTAAATGTGACATATTTTAGCAGTTTAATGTCAGAAATATAATATATCGGTAGTTGTATTAACAGTTTAGTCAATGTTTTATCCAGAAAACAAACGGCAACAATCTAGTCACGTTGGACGGGCAGGAAGATGTGTTTAAAAAGGGGGCTGAGAGGCTAATGGAAATGCCTTTATTCACGAAAATATGAAATGCTGAAGTTTATAATTCTTATTAACATTGCTATGTAATGTTTATGTGTTTAGTAGTGGTAGTTCATTTATGTAAAGAGAGTGTGCGTAATTGTAGTAGGTGATTTTGCTGCGTGTGACATTTTTCGTTAATTGTTTATGTAGATTTGAAAGATTAAATAATTCTAGGGAAATAAGGGCAATTATAAAACATATACAATATTAAATATCCTGCTGGGAGCGAGAAGAGCTGCATAAAACATAGAAAATAAACATACAACGGTGTTGAACAGATAAACCTGTAAAGAAACAAAACTAACTATGACGTCTCGGCCAAGGCCTTCGTAAGAAACAAGACAAGCAACTAAAAGTAAAGCAAAGCGCCCCTGTCACGCCAAGTGGCGTATAGGGAATATGGTGTTAGTAACCATAAATTTTACAGACCTTCGGCACATGATTTTTGGGGTAATGTGGTCAGTATTACGCCCGTGCCGCTTAACTTTCCCAGAAAAAAATCAGGTACCCATTAAAGGCTGGATGAACTAGAAGCGGTCGGTTGGGATCGAACCCTACATCTTGTCCTTTGTAGTCCAGTTCACTAACCACTGAGCTATCGCGGCTCCATGAGATAAGCAACTACTAATACAAAAATACGATGTCTATATGAGTATAAGTATTCGTGTTGTTGTAGTTTAGTTTCTGTCGAAGGTTTTGGCCGAAATGTCGACTTTGTCTTGTCTCTATAAGTTTAGCTGCTTAATACCATTTAATGTTTATTTTATTTTGAATAATTATAGAATGGTACTGGTAGATCTGTTTATTATGTACATGCACTATAACAAGTGCGCAGAATAATTTATGTAGATATTTTAATAGCAACATTTAGAATTATATGAAATATAGTTTGTCTGAATGAAACCATAAGAAAAATAGTAGGAACAAAACCCTGCCAAGAATATATAGAACAACAACAACTTAAATGGTTTGGTCACCTGGTCAGAATGAATCCTCACCAATCACCATCAAGGGCGTTCTTCTCGAGAATGCATGGGAAAAGACCAAGAGGAAGACTCAGAAGAAGATGGATAGATGCAGTGACAGAGACATGTAACAACAAAGGAAAATCACTAATTCAGACAATTCGAGCAGCACAAGAACGACAAATGATATAAACCACGACACCTTTTAGGTATCAGTGAAATGAGAAAAGAAGAAGAAGCAGAAGATAGTTTGTCTAAAGAGGAAATCAACAGCAAAGAACTGGAAATTGTAATAGACAATGAATATCTGCGGTTGGCTTACCACGGCAACAGCCGGGGTTCGTAATCCTGGCGAGGACACCTGGGTTTTACTAATTCCCTAAAAATTAGTAGGAGCCGCGATAGCTCAGTGGTTAGTGAACTGGACTACTACGGACAAGGGGTAGGGTTCGATCCCAACCGACGGCTCCGGGTTCACCCAGCCTTAAATGGGTACCGGATTTTTTCTGGAAAGTAAAAGCAGCACGGGCGTAATACCGACCACATTACCCCAAAAATCATGTGCTGAAGGTCTGTAAAATATAGGGTCACTAACACCATATTTCCCTATACGCCACTTGGCGTGACGGGGGTACTTAAAAAAAAAATGAATATCTGGGATCTGTAGTATCTAACAATGGAGACTGCCTGAAAGAGATGAAAAGAAGATTAGTAATAGCAACACAACAAATTAAATGCCATGAACAACATGTGACTCAATACCAGCAAGGCAGTAAAATTAAAATTACTGAGGGGATATATATCTTCCCGATAGCAACATATGGTTGTGAATAATGGACTATCTTGCAAACAGCAAGAAAGAAAATTAATTAATTTGAAACAAAAAGCTGCAGAAAAATCCTGGAGATACCTTGGATAATGAACAAGAGCAATGAAGACATATTAAATGACTTAAACATTAAAAAGAACTGGCGTATAAACACTACTCTACAGAGGAAATTAAAATAATATGGCCACGTAAGCAGACAGAGCAGGCTGGAAATAACAATAATGGAAGGCGTGGTTCCTGTGAGACGCATCAGGGACAGACCCAGAAGAAAGTGTTTTCAAGGCATCAAGGAGATTGACAAGAAAAAAATCAGGTCCTGAATCAAGATCAAGGACCTGACAACAGAAGTAGTGGGAGATCTGGCTAGAACCTGAGATTCTTTTAGACGGGCTGTGGTAAATGAAACGTTCTGTGGGAGATCTGGCTAGAGACTAAGATTCTTTCAGACGGGCGTTGGTGATTGAAGCGTGTTCTGTGGGAGATCTGACTAGAGACTTAGATTCTTTCAGACGGGCTTTGGTGAATGTAGCGTGTTCTGTGGGAGATCTGGCTAGAGACTTAGATTCTTTCAGACGGGCTTTGGTGAATGTAGCGTGTTCTGTGGGAGATCTGGCTAGAGACTAAGATTCTTTCAGACGGGCTTTGGTGAATGAAGCGAGTTCTGTGGGAGATCTGGCTAGAGACTAAGATTCTTTCAGACGGGCTTTGGTGAATGAAGCGAGTTCTGTGGGAGATCTGGCTAGAGACTAAGATTCTTTCAGACGGGCTTTGGTGAATGAAGCGAGTTCTGTGAGAGATCTGGCTAGAGACTAAGATTCTTTCAGACGGGCTTTGGTGAATGAAGCGAGTTCTGTGGGAGATCTGGCTAGAGACTTAGATTCTTTCAGACGGGCTTTGGTGAATGAAGCGAGTTCTGTGGGAGATCTGGCTAGAGACTTAGATTCTTTCAGACGGGCTGTGGTGAATGAAGCGAGTTCTGTGAGAGATCTGGCTAGAGACTAAGATTCTTTCAGACGGGCTGTGGTGAATGAAGCGAGTTCTGTGGGAGATCTGGCTAGAGACTTAGATTCTTTCAGACGGGCTGTGGTGAATGAAGCGAGTTCTGTGGGAGATCTGGCTAGAGACTTAGATTCTTTCAGACGGGCTGTGGTGAATGAAGCGAGTTCTGTGGGAGATCTGGCTAGAGACTTAGATTCTTTCAGACGGGCTGTGGTGAATGAAGCGAGTTCTGTGGGAGATCTGACTAGAGACTTAGATTCTTTCAGACGGGCTGTGGTGAATGAAGCGAGTTCTGTGGGAGATCTGACTAGAGACTTAAATTCTTTCAAACGGAATGTGGTGAATGGAACGTTCTGCAAAGGACATGCGACCTGATGATGAAATAGAAAAAAAATATAATAACTCGTAAACATATAACTATAAAAGGGATGTAGAATATTGTATTCAAGTATAGCTTTTGTTATAATAGGTCAACTTGATGACTTATAGTGAATCGTGTCTGCAAATATCGTGTCTTTTGAGAGATTCTTGTCATCTAAAGAACATAACGTTGTCGTATTGGATTATATGCAACGGAGCTAATCCAATTGCTTTAACCTACGGTTTCAGTAGTCAGTTTTGTTACTTCCCCTAACAGAAAATACGTGATATACCAATACCATGGTGCAGTTTATGCTTGTTGGCCTCCCAAACGGTGAGACTATGTTTGAACATTAACTGTAAAACTATTAGCGAACAAAACAAATTAAGTTTTTTTTTATGTGCATACATTTCTTATTCTGGTTCCTCAGTTCTAGAGAATATTCTAGAATATATTGTTATCTTTATGTGCATACATTTCTTATCCTGCCTCCTAGTTTTAGAGTATATTCTAGAATATATTGTTTTATTTATGTGCATACATTTCTTATCCTGCCTCCTCAGTTCTAGAGTATATTCTATAATATATTGTTATCTTTATGTGTATGCATTTCTTATCCTGCCTCCTAGTTTTAAAGTATATTCTAGAATATATTGTTTTATTTATGTGCATAAATTTCTTATCCTGCCTCCTAGTTTTAAAGTATATTCTAGAATATATTGTTTTATTTATGTGCATACATTTCTTATCCTGCCTTCTGAGTTTTAGGGTATATTCTAGAATATATTGTTATCTTTATGTGCATACATTTCTTATTCTGCCTCCTAGTTCTAGAGTTTATTCTAGAATATATTGTTTTCTTTATGTGCATACATTTCTTATCCTGTCTCCTAGTTCTAAAATGTATTCTAGAATATATTGTTATCTTTATGTGCATATATTTCTTATCCTGCCTTCTCAGCTCTAGAGTGTATTCTAGAATATATTGTTATCTTTATGTGTATGCATTTCTCAATCCCTTGTGACTACCTGAATGCCCACGGTGAGAGGAGAAAAGAATAGAGCCGTTGTTACCTGCCACACATGTCGTATGAGGCGACTAAGGAGGTAGGGAATAGTCGCCTGTGCAGTCAAGTAGGACGTGCACGGAGCGACCTTGTCAATGAAATTTAACGATGGATTTTGGTAAATGCTGTGACAAATGTTGGAGTGGATATTGGACATTTCTGACTGCACAGAAACTGGCTCCATGTATAGAGTAGAGTGACATTTCTCATGCTGTCTTTTCTATTACCTCTATTTTAGAGTATATTGTTATCTTTATGTGCATACATTTCTCATCCTGTCTTTTCTATTACCTCTATTTTAGAGTATATTGTTATCTTTATGTGCATACATTTCTCATCCTGTCTTTTCTATTACCTCTATTTTAGAGTATATTGTTATCTTTATGTGCATACATTTCTCATCCTGTCTTTTCTATTACATCTATTCTAGAGTATATTGTTATCTTTATGTGCATACATTTCTCATCCTGTCTTTTCTATTACATCTATTCTAGAGTATATTCAATAATACAGAAAATGAAAATGTTACAGAGGTCAATATGTGTTACAGTGTCAGGGCTAAAAGTGGTCAGGGACTTAAAGCTGACAGTTTGTGACAGGATCAGCCGCAGTAGCTGATCAAGACCCAACCCCATCTCCTTGCAGTGCTTCTGAAAACTAATTAGTCTGGTCAAACGACTAGAGATCGATATGAGATAGCAACCCGGTACCTAAACAGCCTTCATACAGGCGGATTTGTTGGGCCGAAATTTACAAATGTGTGCATCTTGCTGTAAACGACAAGACAACGATCTACGTCTATTTTGTTTTAAGGGCGAACAACGAAGACGAGCAGTTGTCGAGCGAGCGCTGTAACAGAATTGTTCGACCGAGTTTCAGCTCACACACTGCAACTGACACACTCTCTAAATAATATTGATCGCTTATCCTAATTATCCAAGACTTACTTGTTCAATAGTCTGAATTGTAACATCCTAAATAGCAACAATCTTCATGGCAACAATCAACAGTTTTCGGTCACATCATGAGAAGAGGACAGTTAGAATACTTGGTAAAAAAAAAAAAAGTAAAGTAAGATGCCCCGTCAGGCCAAGTGGCGTATAGGGAATATGGTGTTAGTGACCATAATTTTTACAGACCTTCGGCACATGATTTTTAGGGCATTGTGGTCGATATTACGCCAGTGCCGCTTTACTTTCCTAGAAAAAATCCGGTACCAATTTAAGGCTGGGTGAACCCGGAAGCCGTCGATCAGGATAGAACCCGACCTCTTGTCCTTTGTAGTCCAGTTGAGTAACCAGTGAGCTAACGCGGCTCCCTGAACACTTGGTTACAGCTGGCAAGGGACATCGCGGACGGCGAGAGAGAAGATACTAGATAGCTTCATGGAAAACATTCAACAACATAAGTGATACAAGACACTCTGGATAGAAGATTCCGGAAAGACATAATCGCCTACGTCAACCGGTATGGAACATGATGGTGATGACGAAATGGCAACACAACATCATAATTCTCATCTACGACCTTGTCTCCTCTCTTTTCCCTTTCTTTCACTCCCTAATAATTTGCATAAATTAATTTTTTAAAATAAACCACAGTTTAAATAAGTTTAACTACCAACCACGTGATTTCGCTACATTATTACGTGATTTCGCTACATTATTAAGTGATTTCGCTACATTATTACGTGATTTCGCTACATTATTATGTGATTTCGCTACATTATTACGTGATTTCGCTACATTATTACGTGATTTCGCTACATTGTTACGGACATTTAATTCAGCAATGGTGTAATTTTGCATCTTCCAGACCGTGAGCAGCCCTTTCCAGGGCACGTGACTGCAGAGATAAAGAAATCTGAAGATACGGTCCCATCTTCTCATAACGGCCCACAAATCTTCAGTCTGGGATTGTCTACAAGGTCCTTAGAGGTATGCTAACTACTCCTAATTATCACCATCATTATTCTCACCACCATCATTGAAATCACCACCATCATTATTCTCATCACCATCATTATTCTCATCACCATCATTATTCTCATCACCATCATTGAAATCACCACCACCATTATTCTCACCACCACCATTGAAATCACCACCATCATTATTCTCATCACCATCATTGAAATCACCACCATCATTATTCTCATCACCATCATTGAAATCACCACCATCATTATTCTCATCACCATCATTGAAATCACCACCATCATTATTTTCATCACCATCATTGAAATCACCACTATCATTATTCTCATCACCATCATTGAAATCACCACCACCATCATTATTCTCATCACCATCATTGAAATCACCACCATCATTATTCTCAATACCATCATTGAAATAACCACCATCATTATTCTCACCACTATCATCATTCTCACCACCATCATTATTCTCAATACCATCATTGAAATAACCACGATCATTATTCTCACCACTA